>JAOWAT010091781.1:0-10711 GCA_028571025.1 Longipedia americana
GTGTGTGTGTGTGTGTGTGTGTGTGTGTGTGTGTGTGTGTGTGTGTGTGTGTGTGTGTGTGTGTGTGTGTGAGTTTGAAAAATGTTCAATTAAGTTCTTGTGAGTTCTTCTACTTCTGATGCAAAAACCCTTTATAAATCTCCTACTTGTTAAAAAAGGAGAAATAATTTTGTAATTTATGACCAAAGAGATTTGAAATTCAGCAATGTAGGATTGATCAACTATAGAGGTGTCCCATGGCAAGTAGAATTCCTTCAGAATAAATAGTAATTTTATCTTAGTTGTATATGTCAAGTTTAAGAAATTGACTTACTGATTGTGTGTTTGAACTTTTATATGAATTTTGATTTTAATTTATGAAAAATGATTTACACAAAATTTACCTCTCTTGAAAGTCTGACCCTTCACTTTTGTGGTCATTGAATTATTAAAATATACAAAATTATGCATTCTACCCTTTGTAAATCAATTAAAAATTAGATTTAGTATTCTGTACAGGTTGTTCTTCATAAATAATTCTACCTAAATTTTAATTTAAAGCATTTAATATAGATTTTAGTTCTTATGGTCTGTATTGCATTTTAAACAAATGATGTACAATTTTTATGATACTTCTATTTGTTACATGGTGATAAATGATTGACTTTTAGAATAATTAAGATGAATACTGAATATCAAGTCTCAAAACTAATATGAAACCAATGTTTATAATGTTTCATGTTACATAACATTCAGCTTAGAACTTGAAAGCTATGAAAGAAATTTGTCAAATTTCAATGGGAAAAGACGAACCATTTCTTACTTTTTTGAATGGAAAAATGACTGTTGACTGTTGAAAAAATGTGATCGGGATCAACATAAGTGAAATCTCCAAAGACTTTCAGGAGTGATAATCAGTGAATTTTAACTGATAACACACCTGAAAATCTTCAGCAATGGCACATTGTGAATGCAATACTTTTTGGGACACAAGTTACATTCGTTGCTTGTAATTTGGAATTCTTTGAGAATTTTGTCTCGTGTGCTTTCTATGATTTGATTATGTGTTTGCATTTATCTATACAATGCGCAAAATAACTTTCTTTCATAAACTTTTATATAAGATATCCTGTCTTTTATAACAGAATGTTTTTGAATACCTCCGAAGACATAAAAATTCAATTTTCCTTGATTTGAATTTACTTCTTTTTGCTAATGTTTTAGAAATATTATTTTACTCAATTTTTAAACAGAAATGAATTTACTCTGAGAATTTTCCAAGTGGACTAGGACCTTTTCATATTTTAACAAAATTGGGAATAAGCATATGACATTGCAGCATTTCGATAATGTGTCCCTCGTGTGAATAAACCGGTTCTAATAAGTAATATTTCCGATTGTTTAAACAAAACAAGGACGAACTCCGTCCTGGACGAAGCTCAGAGGTTGACAAAACTGTTTTCACATGCACCGCTAATAGTAAAATTTTCATCTATTTGTTTCTCCATTTCATAGGAGTAATACTACTTTTTCTTGGCAAAGAGATAATTCTTTTCAATATTACATCAAAGTGGAATTAATTTGCGTTCCAAAAATGCCATTTTCATATCAAAATCATTTTTCATTTGCCAGATTTTAACATTTGAAATTTCACACCAAAATTTCTTTATCCCAGTGTTTGGCCTCTGTAAGAAAAACCACATTTCATACCAATTTCATTCAATATTAGATCAAAAGAAAACTAATTTGCCATGAATCCTAATATGAAAAATCTCCATTCCAATCAAACAGTTCATGGATTTTGACTTAATTTTGAAGCCCAAATTTCCTCCATTTTGCCCTTTCAAGAGGTCTGTGGATCCAAGATATAAACCCTATGGAAGAACGGAGGACACTTTATTATTTCAACTTTTTGAGGTCTTTAACTTTTGCTTCAATGACTTTTTCAATTTATTAGTAAAAAATCGATTTTCAGACAATTTCTTATTTTCCGACATTGACCATCCCCAAATCTTAAAATTGCTGGGATTCAATTCAATAAATAAAAAAAATGCCATTGATTTTTCCATTTTGTCTCAAAAGTTACTCTCAACCTATTAATTGGTTAAACCGCTTCTATGAAGTGGGCTATTTATGACACAATTTTATATAGTATATTTACAGTTAAAAATGAATATTTTGATGAAGACAAAATTAATTTGAGTGAACAGATATCTTCTAAAATATTTCTTTATATATTTTTGAAGTATACTTATCAAAAATCCGCAATTCCATTTTTTGAATGAATGTTTTTATCTAATAAAATAATCAGAAATGAAAATGTGGGCCTTGTGAGGATGTAATATTATTTTAATGGTCTCTTCTTATGAGAGTGAGGAGTGCACTCCTTTTGTGACTATCAAGGGAAAATAGAAGTATTTTTGTAAGAACAGATTAGCTGCTGTTTTGTAGTTCAATCACATTAATATATTCTGACCAGCAATACAGTGACTGTGTTTGGGCTAGCTCATTGTGTACTTTGACTTGAATACATATAGGATGTCCAAAGGAAATTATACTCTTTTAAGGTCAAAGAGAATGGAGAGAGGGGAGTTTGATTCACTTTTTGTTACTACATTGCATGCTTGAGACTATGATAAAAAGTACTTCATTTTTGATTTTGATCTGAATTTTTTTACAAAATTCAAAATCCTGTGGTAAAAGGTCCCAAAATTTTGGCTAGAATAAGGATATATGTGATTCCTTTGACCTGTGTTGACCCATCGGTAAAAAATCAGAAAAAGGGTCCTTTAACAGATATTAGTTCAATCTATTGCTGTTTTTTATGCAATCCAAAAAAATCATTTAAAACTCAAATTTTTATTTAAGCATCCTGTAGTCTGATGAATTAATTTACTTACAGGTCTACTGAGGATTCCTTAATCAATTGATAAGAAACGATGGAGATAAAAGCTATTTTAGATCCCATAATCAAATGTAGAAAATCAAGAAGTGATAACTTGTCTCTGAAAATCTCACATTATTACATGCTAGTCAGTGTACTGTTCACAGGAGCAACTTTTAGAATTTATTCAAATTTTCTTTTAAATTGACAACCATATTTGATAAGGAATCTCAATTTGAATTTTGATGCACTCACCAACAAAGTAATAATAGAAGAAAGATGTTATTAGACATGAATTTTGATGATATATTTCACTCTTTAAATCAGCAAGAGCTTCCTCGGATCTTTTGAATTATAAACTGCTCAATTTATTGAACACCCTATTTATCAGAAATTTGTTACACAAGATTCGCGAAACATATGCATTGTCAAAAAAATACAAGATGTATATAAACAAAAGGGTTGTTTACAGTTAGAACAAAATATAAACAAAAAGGTAAATTTTGGAGTTTGGACCTGAAAACCTTATGGGGGACTCATGAGGACCTAAAAGTATGTGGTTATAATTGAAAATCTCCAAAAAAGCTTCACACAAAAATTGCTCGCTCTAGACTGAGAACACTGTATCTTAAATAAAATGATGCGAAAACAAGAAAATAACAGTTTTCATGATGAAGTTAGAAATTTGAATAGGTACAGTTCCTGTCAGAGATACAATTGTGTACACAATTATTTTGTGCCTTTGCCTAGAACCAATTTTATTTTATTTTTTTTTTCAAAGTTATGGAAGTTTCTTTAACTGATCTCCAGTACATGTACTCACAAATTTATTGTTGTTTTTCACATTCTTATGGATGATGAAATACCACATTCTCTAAATGTTCATATATGCCTAAGTAATATCTCATTAGGTATTTCATTAATTAAAATTATAAAGAAAACGCACTAGTCCTATTGAGGAATCCAAATAATTAATCATCATAACTGTGCACAATGCATGCATCTGACTGCCATTCTACAGCGGATCATTGTTGGCTCTTCAGTTTCGTAAAACCTTATAATTTCCTCTGAATTCAGTGGAGAATGACAGGTTTCTTATGAGTCAAAATTATTATCAGCAAACCACTGTACATTCTCCTGTACTCTTTCTAAACTCAACTCATGCTATCAAGGACGTCAGGCAATGATAAGTTTCGGTTAACTTTTGGACTGAATAGTTGTTGAAAACAATGTAAAAGTTTTTGTTCTTTTCTTTTTTCTCTTTCTGTTCAACCCAACTCAAAATTAATAGGTCAAGTTGCTCATTATTTGATTTGATTGTTAAAATAATTTTTGACGAAAAAAATGAAAAGGCAGAGATAGAAAAATGGGGAAAATCAAAAATTTGGAAAAGAGGACTTTATGCAGAACTGAAACATCAGACATTTTGAAAAAAGATTTTTTTTTGAAGATGCTACAGACTGAACTAATGTTCCCTGGAAAAGTGCACAAAATTAGGGTGTTATCAATGATAGGCCGTTTCACAAAATTCTCAAAATTTCTGGCTCGCAGCTCACTTTGAAAATTGTTTCATTCTGATTCCAAAAATGGTCTTATTTTTTCCAACTCACTTAACCCTTTGGCGCCGGTTTACTCTAATTAGATATAATCACCATTTGTTGGAGCACTTCATTTTCAAACTTAAAATTTTTGACTTTATTGGACTCTCTTGTTTTGGTTTTCAAAATTTAAATGTAAATTATGATTGCTACTTATAATTATGTTATTTGTCAATATAATGAAAATTAAAAATGTCTCTAAAAATTATATCTAGGATGGTTTTTCAATGTATAAAGTGAAATGGTCACTCATATCTAATTAGATCAATTCGGGCTTAAAGGTCAATAAATTTGGAACTTGCTCGTAGCCAAAGGGTTAATGAAAGGACCATGCAACAAGCCCTTGAAATTTAGTTCATAAAATGAAGCTTTATTAATTAAAAAAAGCCTGTACTGAAGTAATATTCAAAGGCTTGTTGCATGGTACTTGCATGAAGTGAGTTTAAAAAAGTAAGACCATTTTTGGAATCAGCATGAAAAAATCTTTAAAATGAGGTGCAAGCCAGAATTTTTGGGCGCAATTTATTTTTTTATCAAATAGCCTATTATCAAAAAAATTAATACAAAAATATAGCTGTAAGGACTGTAGGATGGTTTCACCTCATTCCGTAACACAGTTTCTTGGTATGACAAACTTGAAAGGAGCTGGATGGAACAGTCCATCCAATCATTTTAGCTATATTTTTGTCTCGTTGTTTTTGAGTAACACTCCAATTTTGCTTATTTACTCACGGAACATCAATTAAGTATTTGCCAAAACTGAGAAATGCGTATTCGGTCAAATAAGTCATAATCGATTGTCAATTATCCCAAACATTTTTTGTTTCTTAACCCTTATTAAACTGCGTTGGTGCATTCTACCCAATGGAAACACCACTATGAAATGACTTTATTATCATGTGTGGCACTTGTCAATAGCGCAGTTGAGTGACGGTTAAAAGGTATATAACAACATAAAGCAAGTATTTTCATAACCTTCTTTGATTATAAATCTGCGTAATAACATAAACAACAAATCATCAAAGAGGATTAAAAACTTTCATCAGTCAATGCAAAAATAATCAACAAAACTTCAAAGACATTTATCGAAGATAAATATCTTCTCTCTCAAATAATTTTTCAAAACGATGTAAGCTTACATGGGCAATGGCTGCATCAAAGTAGATTATGCAATGGATAATTAGGAAAAATTTTTAGCTTTTTTTCACGGTTTGACCATTAATTATATATTAAAATTTTCGTATTTCTGAGTTTTTGCGTTTTTTGAGCTGAGTTTTTGAAAAATTTGGCTGAGTTTTGGAAAATTTTATCTTGAGTTTATGAAATGTTTTGAGTCTTTTGAATAAGTTTTCCAATAATTTGCAAAATTTGCTTAAAACAGCTTATTCTTTTACGAAAACGCCTTTTTGACAAAACTGAATTTTGGTCAAATTTCGTATTTCCAAGTTTTTCGATTTTTGACTGAGTTTTTGCGAAAAAATGCCACTGAGTTTCGCGAAGATTTTGTGAAAAAAGCCTGAATTTGTTACTGAACGTCTGCTTTGAGCACAAATTATATGACAATTAAATTAAGATAATCCCTCAATGTCAGAATCAATATTGGAACATTGCTGTGTACTCAAGCCATAATTCAAAAAGCTCTGTCTGTATTTGGTATTGACTTGACAATCATAATGATATTAACCAACGGTCTTGACCTTCACTTTATAAATACTTCATCCATTCTTTTTTGTGAGTGCATGGAATTTTCTGTAAGTTGACCCAACAGTGCACAAAAGAATTTTCTTGTGATCTAAATTAGCACTTAGTTAATTTTTGAATGAAATTAATGCGAAATAAGAATGCAATTTAGAATTGTCTGTTTAACAGCTATTATTCAGAAGAATGTATAAAATTGACAAATTTGAAAAAAAAATCGTTCCAAGATTTCTCAATGCTATTTGATCAAAATTAAAAGCTCTCAAATACTCCCCCCCCCCTTGCATTTGTAATTTTCCAGGGGCGGGGTTGAGGATTTTTCAATTGAGCCAAATAGCATTGAGAAATTTAGGAACCAAATTTTTCTACATTTGACAAAAGTATACATTCTTTCAGATAACTACTGTTAAGATAAGAAACACCGATTTTATAGATTTTTCAGCTTTAATTTTTCATTTACAATTCAGAAGAATATTTAGTGAATGAAAATAACGCTAAATACGAATGCAGTTCAAAATATTCTGTTCAAATCTAAAGAACTTCTGTATAATCTCTAACGATTTTCAATAGTGTAAGCAATGAAAACCCGTTGAATATAGTCCTGAAAGTCTTAGGACATTACACAATTATATTCATTGACGTTTCAACTTTTCCTTTGTCCCTTAGCTATTCTGTAGAATAGCTTCCTGATTCAAATCAGTCAACTCACCAACTCAATGATAGCCCTCTTAGATTTTTGAATTGTGCAATATTGCATATAGCATGAAATCTGCAATATTACAATTAAAATGCAATATTGCATTGCGATATTCATTTGATATATTTTGCTTCTGAAAATTCCGCAAAAATAGAACAAATACTCCAAAAAAAATAATGCATTGCAATATTGTATTCAAAATGCAATATTGCAGTTGGAATATTGCATATTGCATGTAATATTGCACATCATAAATATCATGTCTAAGAGGTCCATAAACAATTTATCTTATACGTATTGATTTCTTATGAGGTTCAAATATATTATGATTAAATTTCATAAGTAATTTTCTTTGTAGAATCCATTAATAATAAGGGGTACCAAAAAGACCAAAATTTGTAGATCCCCGATTAATTTTGTTCTATGTCTGTCCAAAATCATGAATATACCAAATTTTCACTTTCCATGTCATTTGGAAACTTTTTGAAACCAATACCAAATGAGCGGGAAAGTGCATTTTTTCCGTGATTTTGGTATTGTTTTCAAAAATTTAGTGGCTGATGTTATTGAAAAAAATTCATTTATGTATTCTTTAATACACATTCTGAAGTAGAATCACAGGGGATAACTTTGATTTGATGAAAAAAGTTAAGATTTGGAATCCTATATTAATAATGTGCAATGCATTGTACTCTTACAATAAAACTAAAGAAAATCAAATTGAATTTCCAAATTGTATCAGAAATGGCGTGTAGTAGCTGTAAAAAGTGGAGCAATTCTTATCGTAGAATGTGCAATTTTTTTTGTTTGTTTATGATGATCATAATTTTATTTCACTCCTTCCTTCCTGTTGCAACCTTCTTCTGCTGAGCAGAGATGATAAAAAGGAAGAAAAAAATCTCAAAGGCATCAAAATATCACAACATAAAATGAAAATGTCACCGAACATGTTTTCGATATGAGGCATAATTTATAGTCATAATCCTATTGGCCAGTTGAATTCAAAGATGTATTTTGGGTTTTGAAGCACAGTTTAGTAAATATTTTTCTCACCCTTGAAAATCAAAATCAGTCTTGGAAATGTATTGCAGTTTTTCTCAAGATGTATTCCTCAGTTCCCAAAGAATTCTTTTTTAGAAATTCAATGGAAATACTGATTTCAATCATAAGACCCCAACTAATTTTATTTTGATTTTTTAGTTCATTTCAAAAATGGATTCATATGATCTGAATTGCTTATTCTTTACAAACAATGAACTCATTTAACTTCAATTAATGGTAATTTGAATTTTAATTTGAAATGATAGTCCTTCTTGATGTTCTTCTCTCTATGAGACTAGAATGACAAGAACACAGAAAGAGAAAAGAGAATGAGCCAAAGAAGAAAATGAAGAAGAACAAAAAGTAAGCGTGTAAATTAAGGCAACAGTTAAATTTTAGCCATTCTAAACCACTCTTCTAAATACCAAATGATCGCACTGTAGTCAAGCACATTCTATTTCTTGTCAAAAGTAGACTTTTTGTGCCAGTCTACTTCATAAATGAGATATTTTTGACTATAGGGTGATGTTATGGTATAAGGAAATGTGGGATTTACTCATTTTTGTTTACACCCTTATTACTGGAAGAAGAAGAAGCAGGAGAAGTGATGAAATGAAAAGAAAAGCAATTTCTGTTCTATTCTTCTTCTTTGAAATAAAATGTGATGTGAAGAAAAAAAAAGAAAAATTGGAAAATGAAAATGAAAAAGTCTCCAATGGAATTATCTCCTCCCACGAGCGAGGAGCTAGCTAGCTACTTAGCCATTTAGGTTTTGGCCATCTCTCTTTGGATTTGAAACTTTTGCCAATCTTGTTGTATTATTGGCCATTTAAGGTATTGATTATGTAAGAAGAACCACGTTTCTTCTTAATTTAAAGCCAGGCCTTTTTGAAAATTTCTAATTTTTTAGTTTTCACGTGTTTGGAGCTGATATTTTTGGAAATTTTGCTGAGGTTTTGGAAATTTTGGCTGAATTTCTATCAACTTAGCTGAGTTTTTGAAAAATCATATCTAAATTATTTTTTTCCAAATTTAAGTGGTTGTTTATTCTATTCTATAGCATAGTCTCAAGCCCTGTGAAAAAATTCCAGACTCAGAAAGTGCCCAAAAGTGCCCCATTTTAAGAAACAAAGTTCGAAATTTTACGTTTTATGAAGTAAAATGAAAACTTAAAATGCGATTTTTTAAACTTTGCGAATTTTTGCTCAGACTTAAAATCCACTGGGATGCCTCAATTTGCCAAAATTTTTGCAAAAATTAGGGCGTTTTTTCACAATTTTTTGCAAAAATTGCTACCAACAGTCAAGATTTTGGTTAAAATTGAAATCTAAAAATTTTGTATTTTTGATTTTACTGAGTTTTTGGAGTATTTTTGTCAAAAAAGCCTGCAGGCATACATGTTCATAAACCCATTACAATTATGACTACAACTGAGACTTTTTCTAAAACTCAATTTCAGCATTCAATTTTGACTCTTTTCATCTGATTTTGGATGGAAACGAAACAAAAATGTCTGAATTAAGTTACTCTATTGGGCTCTTTTTGGCCTTTTTCTATTTCTGGGACAAAATTTTAAATTTAACTCAAAATTTTGTTAAAAAAGAACCATTTGCTGTTTTGAATTTTTTAAACACAATCTTCATTTCTTCTCTCTTGATCAAAATTTTGCTCTACAACTGAAAATGAAATATCTCTACGACACTTCCTAGCATCAAGGTTTGAGTCCAAAATTGAAGAAATCTTTAATTCTCTTATTGACTCAAACATAGATATCTACTTCATTTTTAGTATCAAATTAAAATCATTTACATTTGTCTCACTAAAAGTATCACATTTGAATAAAATATTACAGAAGTACGTATTTAATATAGCAAAAAAGTACAGTAAAAATTTATTCTGTCTAAAATAGGACATTCTTTCAAGAAGAGGACAATCATAATTTCATTATATTGCATAAACGGAGGTAGCTAAAAACCATTTTATTTCAGAATTTCATTCTTTACATCACATTTAATGATATCAACTTATAATATTCAAGTGATTATGCAAGATTTTAGAATTAGAGGGACTTTTTAATTCATTAATGTGACTTGTAGTTAGATAATGATACAGAGTATGTCACTTGTTTATTCTATTATCATCAGAATTATTCTTTGATTTATACAACTGTCTATATTGCCTCTATACTCTTTCTTACATTTGATATGATTTGATTTGTAATTCAACACGTCATCAAGATGTCTCCAAGGAATTAGCAAGACTTTCCCAGTTACAACTTGCATTCATATGTGCCATTTATGAACAAAGATATATGTACCCTAAACAAAAGATACTGGTGGTTTATGTTTGATAGCCACACTTAATCCAGACTTGTCTGAACTTGTACTTTTGCCCCTTTATGTATGGGCTACAAAAGTAGCCAAAGGATAAAAATGCAGCTCTTTTTTAAGACGAAAATCCTTTCATTTGTATTTGGTCTAACACATTTTGGAATTGTGAGGGGATTTTATTTGATCAGTCATTCATGATTGTTGATGATGATGACGACTGGATGATACTTTCAATTTTCTTCAATGGCTACTTTCCTCTTTCCTTCATTCAAAATTTTGAATAGATCTAACTGGATTTACAAAATTTGGAACTGGATTAAGGAATAAAGGTGATCATGATTGTGATTAACCCAAGCCCAAAGAGTTTTTGACATCTATGACTGGGGCTTCTGGTCACCCACTGTTAAAAATAGGGGTGGGACTAAATCACATTTTGCTTCCAATTCCTCGGGGAGTAGTCTTAATTGATGCATTTTGGCCCAAA
>JAOWAT010091892.1:0-10711 GCA_028571025.1 Longipedia americana
AACCGGTAAATATTACTTTTTTTGGTACCATTGGCTAAACATAGGTATTTTATGCTATGAAAAATAAGCATATGCTAAGCATAATTCAACGTCTTTTATCGCCAAAGAAATAAGAATTTACCGAAGGCTTTGCCGAAAAAACCCAATGCTTATAAAAATAAGAGTGTATAGTAAAATTAAGAAACTATTCCAAAAAATGAAAATCTATAAGAATGGTGTTGTATGGCTACTACACTATTATGTCTAATCTCTAAAGACTTTCAGGAGTGTAATTAATGGATTCTCATATTTTACACCCCTGAAAGTCATTAGAGATTTTACATATAAGCATGTATGGTTAATTTGTTCATATTGACCTTACACTCAATAACAGTTTAGTGTTAAAAAAATAATGGACTAATTTTCTTTCCAGACCAAGAAAACATAAAATTTTGTGAATTTCGCGATCAAGAAAGTTTTATGGAATTTTATGACCTATCCAAAGATCCATATGAATTGGAAAACAAAGCTTATGAATTGAAAAAGAAGGATTTGGCGTATTATCAATTGAAGCTTGAGAAAATCAATTACTGCCAGGGACCAAGTTGCAGCAATTTGCAATAAAAATTACAGATCCTGGATAATGCACAAAATTACACTGCATACTGCATAAGATATTGAAGATAACCGTGTCATTTTTTTCCATACTTTAACTCAGATTCAGAAGTTTGAAAACCACTTGTTTATGAAGTTCCACTTTTCCTGAAACCATTCCACTCTTCCTGATGTCACGGTACTGTACTGTCATGATGCCAATTTTTGTCAGAGGAATTAAACAAAGATATTTACATCTTCCTGTACTTTTCTTCCAAGCAATATACCAATGCAGGCATTTTTTGCCGACTTTATAGAATTGGTCAAAATTTGGAAGTTTTAAACCTTTGAGTTTTTGCGACTTTGGAGCTGAGTTTTTGGAAAATTTGGGTCATTTTTTACAAATTTTACTACATAAGCACTTTTCAGGAGCTGAGTTTTTGGAAAATTTTCTGAGTTTTTAGCAAAATTTTTAGAAAATATCGAGTTTTTGACCGATTTTGACGCTGAGTTTCTAGAAAATTTTGGCAAAAAAAGCCTGGAGATCCCCTTTGCAATAATACCTTCACCTTGAAATTGGATCATCTAAAACTTTATAAGGCAAGAAAAGAGATCAGTCCAATTCAGTTCATTTCGTTTGCTCTCAGGAAAATTTGAATTGTAATGCCTTCTTTTGTGTTGTCTTCTTCGTTTCATATCAAAGCTCCTTAAAGCCTTCTTACAAAAGTACAAAGGAAAACTGCAACAGAAACTACCTCCTTGGTTTTATCATCTTTTGCTTTTGACAAATGAATCTATAATTTTCTAGTAATATTGTACAAGGTTGTATTGTATAACTCATTTGAATCAAGAATGAGCGATTAAGCATAAAATGTAATTGGGTTAAATGTAAGGAGAAAAGTGAGAAGCAGTCATTTTCCTTCAAAACTGAAATTATTTGTCATTTTTTGCCCTAGTTTTATTTTATATTACTTATGCCCCACTTCATATTTGTAACACTTTACGCATCTGGATTATGATCATCAGATCGCCTTCTTGTCTAATATAAAGATTCCATGAGAAAAAGGAAGCGACATGATTATTGCCATTTATCTTCAAAAGACCACAACTAAAAAGATTAATACCGATCAGTTGATAATCAGTATTTAGAAAGGAAGAAGAAGATGGTGATGCTTCTGAATAGAATGGTGAATCCAATGGATCGGTCTCAGTTGTTGCGTGATATGGCTTTATCTGAATGGCCCTATTGGTACAAAGTCATTCAAATAAAGAGGAGTAACGCAATTTCAATATAATCTTTGCGTTAGGCATTGCAATTGAGGTGCAAAATAATCGGAACCAACAGAGAGAAACTGATGGAGCATGAATTCATTGAGAGTATTTGTGAGTTTATCCGGGATGAGAATGAGAAAAGAGACAATAAATCCAGGGGCTGCTGGATGGATAGAGAGAGAATCGGAAGAGATGAGACAATATTGGGTATTGTTATCTGAAGAGAAAGAAAGGACTTCAAAAGAGAAGTGCCGAGATTAATGAGTGGCAAAAAGAGAGAAATTGCAATTGAAAAGAGTAACACATTCGAAGGAGATCACTTTTTGAGAACTGCTCATCTTTTGATAGCACTTTATTGTATGTTCAAAATCCTTTTAGAGATCCGAAATGTTGTTAAGAGGGATTACAATTTCAGAACAGCAGTGACAATTTTAAGTGAGAAAAGTGTTTAAAATTTGCACTTACTCAGCATGTAACACAAATCTTGTCCTCAAACAATCCATGAATAACCACTTCACACATTACAAATTACTGCACTTATTCCTCACACTTGGAAGTTTGAGATAATATTATGATTATTATCCCAATTTTGGAATATTTTATGATTGGACATAATTTACATCCTCTGCCTCAAAATTAGATGTGCAAATTTGGAGATTTGCATTTTATGACTATGCACATTTTCTTGAAAACTGAGCATGTCTCATGTGTGTTCAAATCTCTTCCTAATCCTGAATAATGCCAACAATTTTATTACTTATCATTACCATTTCCGACATAATTCACAATTCACCTCTCAAATTTTTATGAAACACTTAAAACATTAACGTGCGACATTTGCAAATGCAAGACCTACACTCATCGAGACATACACTTTCAGTTAATTAGACACCGTATCATGATTTATGATTCATTTTTTATCACTTTCTGAAACTTAAATATCAAATCCTTGACTTGATTTGGATATTTGAATAAGAAAGAAATGAGCAAAAAAGAATGATATGATTTATCTGATTGCGATCTTACAATTTTCTGCATTGAAATTGGTACAACATTCAACATTGAAATGGTGCAGTAATGATACATATAGTTCCTCCATATCATTTTCTGTATCATTATTTATTCCAGAAATCAAAACAGGAACTATTTGGATAATTATAATTATATCCTTTTCATTTACAAGTCAAGACAGCAGCAGAAGGCTCTAAATTGTTTCAACTATATTCTTTTAAATTGAGGGTAATTTTCAATAGATAAAAATCTGCGTCACTGCTGCATGAAAACGATCCTTATAAAGGCTGCTTGATTTCCCTTTATTTGAACGCCATACACTATCAGAGGCATTTAGATAAAGCAACCATCGTAGCCTTCTATTGAAGCAATATCCCAATTTTGCAATTGATAAGAAACAGAGAAGTATTATCTAATGCCATTGAGATGAAGATATGATTTAGAAAGATAATGCAAATGTAACAAAAATGAAATGTAAATGATTGGGAATTCAAGGTTTTTTCATCATTGCAAATGAGGAGATAAATCAAGAAACAAGATTGTTGCCAGAGTCGTATTTTAAGTAATAATGTTTTGAAGGTTGAAATATTGAAGAGGACAGTAATTTTCAAAAGTGAGCGTGCACTATTGAACATTGTTATATAGCCAGAATGACAATGAATGAAATAACAAAAGGAAGTAAACTAAATTATTTAACAGAGCACATTTTGTTTGCAATCGTATTTATCAACATTTTCATTCATAAAAATATCAAAATTAAAAACTTACAAACAAGTACAGCCTACATTATATAAAGAATGATATCACCTAATCAAAAAATTCATACACTTAAAAAGTACCTTAGCAAGATATTCCTTGATGGTATCCCACATTAATCAAAACTTTTGAATATCGTGCATTACCATTTAACCAACTGCTCTTTGTATCAATTGCCAATATTGAATGCTAATAAATATCACATCACCACATTCATAAATGTTATGATTCATAGACAATCAACTTTAATTTGGAATTCAATTTTCCGGGTAATTATTTTATTTATTTCATCTCTCTGTACGAATTGTAATGAAGGTTTCTTTACATGATCAAAATGGCATCTGTTTGCAAATAAACCCAGCGGGTATTTTGCAAACATTCGCAATATGTGCCAATTTGATTTGAAACCAAGTACGCCACGTGATTGAAATCACATTTGTTCATTAAAATCGTGCATCATTTTCTTACCTACTGGTTCGAGAAGCTCGATTCAATCCTGCAGATTCAGGATAACAAAAATCTTGTTGTTGTTGTTGTTGTTGAGAAGAATGGAATATTAAGCTTGATATTTTCTAATTAATGACTGTAAGATTTCTCAAAAAAGGAATCACGTGTAAATTTGTGTTCAGCCATAAATAATTCCTTCGTTTGATTATTTGTAAGCATTGACTTCAGAACATAGGTCTTGTTACAACACAGCTAAAAAGGATGGTTTTGCAAATCAAAATGGCAAGTGGCAATATCTTCATCTACCATTCTTCATTGTGTGTTATGGTTTTGTGTGGCATGAACCATACAACTATTCTGTCTGCTAGCATTCATTTTCTGACTTTGATTTTGTTTTGGTTTTGGACTGCATGCATCATCATGGAGTAGTTGTAACACTATTGTTTGAAAGATTTGCTTTATTTTTGACGCAAGTTCACAGGGTTTATTTATAGATAGTGGCTCTGAATAATGTAAGTGAAAAATAAAGTACATTTGTACAAATCAGCCAAATACAAAACAGTCTGAAATAGCTCACAGGTCAAAAATTATTATTATAAGTCACATTCTTTACCCGATTTTCCTCTTCTTAAGACCTCCATCAATTATCATCGAAGTACACACTTCAATCAATTGAGGGTAATTGATGGATGTTCAGGTAAAGAATCGTTGTAAAATAGAATGTCAAACACATATTTTTGGATGGAAATTTATCCCATTCAAATTTAAATCAGACTCAATCCTTGGATTTTTCCAGAGACCAAACTCCTGTTAATCTTCTAACAATAAAGTCATCAACAACATCATCATCATTTCTCAGTAGTAAGCTCCATTACCATTTACCAGCATCATGCAGCCTCCATCCAGATTCATTCATTTTGACTCCCTCTCAAAAACACTTTTCTCAAAGTCACAACAAACAGAACTGCTAAATTAAGTAATCTCTATTTGTGATGGCAGAAGTCGATCAATAATAACCATTTACTTCCTCTGCGTCATTTAAACAATTTGTATTTCATTTTTGAGTCAATAAAGATAGAAATAGACAAAAATTTGTGGTAAAATAATTTTAAGATATTAAAAGCATGTTTTGGTATATTCACTCATCCCTGTCTCGTAATACTTCACTTATTTATGAAAAATATAGAAATTATATTTGTACACATAGACCAGAGGAAGTAGTTGCATCACATCATGATGATGATGTTATTGCAAAATGAATTAATTTCCTATTTTGTAGCTCGTTTCTTTTGATATCTCTCTCATCAATAGCCTGCTGTTATGAATTGATTGAAATCTTAACACAATTCAGCTTCTTATTAAGGATAAGTCGAGAAAAAAGTGAACCTTAGACAATTTTTAACATCCTGTACGGTTTCTTTTTTGAATCAACCTTTTCAAAAATAAAGTAAGAAACCTTCTTTAAGTGCCTTTTTAGTGACCTTCTGAATTAAGTTTTCAACAAACATGATAAAGAAAAGTGACAAAAAATTCAAGTGCACTTTTTCCCTAGGGACTATAGGATACATTGCAGCTTACAATCAATAATCTTTACATTTACTACTGCAATGTAAAGGTAATGTAATGCAATACAATCTCAATAAATAGGACTCACATAAAATAAAGTTGTAAAATTCAGAACCAATCAACGTTCTAAATGAATAAGAAAAGAAATACAACAATATTACCCTGACCTTGGTACTTGAAAGAAATAGAGGATGAAAAAGCAAAAATTGATGATGATGGCGTTCTTATTTTCGATCACTTTATCTTATTTTGATATTGTCTGTTGAAAGTTGAAATTGGAATGCCCTCGGGGAGAAACAATAATGAAGGCAAAAATTCACCTCCAACATCAGGTGCCAACACATGAATTTAGTCGCCTTTTTGCAGAATACTGGGTATATCTATAAAGTCAAGTGACAAAAATTTGTCTTGATCCTAACGTTATATCATATCTTACACAATTCTCTGGTTCATTGATATCCTTGTGATTTATGAAAAAGACTCAAGGATTATGACATATAAGAAGCTTTTAATTCATTAGGATACATAGTGGAAATTCTATGCAATAAGATGAATGCTACTGTTTCCAAAATGCCAATTTCATTTTACAATTTGTAAAGCCAAGAATTACTCCTTATGTTTTTTGTCAATGTGGTAGGTCAACCAACCAACTGACAGGAAACTGTTGACGTTAGAAATAGAATAAAATTGAATTGAGAGTGTCGATGCATTATTAGCGAGCCTCAACCTGGTGCTTCATTTCAGCTTTTGCCTTTTGCTGCTCTAATTAAGTGTGTTGATAGCTGAAAAAGATGAAAGATGATAAACGATGACAATGACGAGTTGTAAAGAATTCTAAATCTGGTCCAGGCTACAATTTATGAGAAGGGAGATCTCAATGATTATAAATTAGGGGGAATTATACATCAAAATGAGTCTGATAATGGTTTTATTCATTAGATAAAAATGCCTATAATGATAGAGTAGACAAAAATTAGCAACTTTCAAGGTTAAGGGATTTTTAGACCCATGATTAAAACTATATTTTTCTGATTCTTATTATTTTCTATATTCTATTAATGATTTCAAATGATGGGTTTTAAAATAATTAAAGAAATGGATTCAGGTTTTGAAATGACCTCCATATATACGCCATTCAACTTGATATTGAAAGGTTCTTTTTCTTTTGATAAAGGACTTTATTTAGATCGCAATTTTTCATTTAAAATCTAAAAATGTAGACTTAATTCTTTGACAGCCAGAAAATCAACATTCTTTTGCATCTTTAAAAAATGCCATTGTCCTTCTTTTTCTCGATTTTCAATGATAACAAGTTTTACGACAATCGTTTAATTTATTTCTTTTCTTTTTAGGTATGTTTATTTTTGGCAACAGCACCAACAATATGGGGTTTTGTGTACTTTCGTGCAAAAAAATTTGTTGTGACCATACTTAAATCAGCTGATAGTGATCTTGACCCCAAAAGACAAATCTTCAATCAACATGAACCCACAGCTGATAAAGGCAACTCTCAATTTGTCAATTTCGAATTGTCAGTCAAGAAACACGAAAACAGATAAATTTTCAATTTTCCGTGAAAAAACGGAAAGACCCAAAAATGTGATGAAAATTATCGTGTGACATGCATGAAACAGAAAAATGCCTGATTTGATCTGAGACTGATATGAGGCGTTCTAATGGACTTTGGTGATCAATAAGATGTACTAAAATTTAGGAAATTGAACATAAGACTACAATTTACTTCTTTAATATCTAAGATTGGCCTCTCTTTCCTCACAAATTTGACATAAATTGTCTTTGAACATTTGTGCAAAGGTTTGAAAATTATGAAGGAACCTAAATATTTCAGACCTAGTGAATAAAATTTTTGAAACCAAAATCTTCACCAAAATCCGTTTGAATGCCTCATGTGAAAATAGTTCTTTTTAGTTTTCCAGCTGTGAAGAGGAAGTTGAAATGGCTAATGAGAAAGATTTTTGACACAACAGGTCATTAATATTAGGGCAGTCCCTATTCTCAATGGGAGATCGTGTATTGATATAATGATTTTTATTGAGAGAGAAAAAATTCCAACAGCTTTTTGTAAAACCATTTCTGTGCAAAATTTGATAATATGAGCTTATCAAGAGACATTTGACCTGAATACCTTTTTGTCATTAATCATGTTAAAGAAAGTGACATTTTTTGATATGCAAAAATTGACTGAAATATGGGAATGCTTTTAGATACAAAAACTTATTTATTGAAATGCAAACATTTGTACATATTAAAAAGCCTCCAAATGGTTCTATAATACTCTTACTGCTGTTTATCAGAGAGTTTGATATTGTGGCACTTACAAATGTAATGCATTTAATATGTCATGATGATTAAGATTAAGACATTAGAACAATAGCCCTCGAGACCCAAACCAAAATTGAAAACAGCAATACAATAGTTTGTATTAGAGTAGTTACCAGTATCAGGTATCTTAATTGTATTTCTATTTTTGATGAGTGGCAAAAAATGGTTTTTGCAACTTGATAAAGGAATTATTTGTCTCGACACCAATTTGGAAGAACAGAAGCTAAATCAGACCAGTTCAATTCGAGATGATCTGATCTTTTTGAAGACACTATTATTGTTTCAAAATAAGATTGATATGACCTTTTCTTAAAAATCTAAAAAATTTCAAAAATTCCCCACAAAAATTGTGATATTGTTTGAGAGAGTTGTGAAGAAAAAAGTTCACAACTTTGAATAATGTTATAATCCTGCTATTTGTAGTTCAAAAACTTAAATCATTGATTTTTTACATTCTTATTTGATCAGCTAAATAGTTTCTAAGTCTGGGCAGAACAAATGCATTCATATCAATCAAAGGCAGTTTAGTTAATTGGCTTTTATTTGTTTTGACTTGTGATAAATTCTATCAGTTTTAATTTGGACGTGTCAATTTCATTCTTCAAAGCAGAATGATTAATGATATTTAAGAAAGACAATGCCAGTTGGACTAATATTATATTTCGCATTTCATTTGAGCGATAACACATCATAAAAAAGATTAAAAACTAAATATGGTACTGTTAATCATGATAAATTGGGCGATCCAAGGTCAAAATATACCAAAAGAGGTAAGATAACACCTCTGTAGATGAAGCTTTGTTACTTTTTTCAAAATTGTGATATTAATGTGATATAATCAATGTAAAAGCCCTCATTTATTGAGACAGAATGACTTCTTTGTCAAGTAAGAGTAACGGATTTTTGTGATTTTATTTTTATGACATTTTTCCTGAATATCTGTTCTTTTTTATTGAAAGTTAGCATGCCACCCATCATTTTCAAGAGGAGGGAGATAGAAAGGTGTTAAAACATTACTTCCGCTTTAAACAGAACTTCATCTCATCTTAACCCGCATATTTTAATAGCTATGATCGATAATTTTGGGAAGGGTTCATTTTTTTTGAAAACGATACATGTTAAACTAAGTTAAAAGTTATTACAAAATAAGTTTAAATTTCAACATTACATCTTAAACTGAGCTGTCAAAAGCACTTTGAAATGTGAAATTTGGGTCAATTTTTGCGGGAAACTGTAACATGCACCTAAAAAGTCACTACTACGATCCACCCGATTTGGATGGAGAGTTTATATTTTTTAAAAGGACCTTCAATAAGGACTCACACAAAATTTCAATGAAAAATACAAGGAACTGAGCTGTTACAAGAACTTTGAAAATAAGATTTATCGGTCATAGCTATTTTAATGAGGAAAAATTCCAAATAAAAGCTTATACTATGCTTAGATTATGCTAAGTTTTCGGAGAATCAAAGGCTTCTGATGTTTATAAAATTGATGCTCATAAGAAAAAAAGGGTGTATGAAAATCGCAGGAGTTCTTAATTTTTTTATGATTATAGAAAGATTTTTTTTTAGAAAAGTAGAGCCTATTGCCATTGTCTGGTAGGTAGGTCTTTTAAAAACTATTTATGATGTATGTCATTGCCTAACAAAATTCTGAAACCAATTATCTACAGTTTTCAATTTAAACAAAATATGATTGATGAAATCTTTTCATAAACGAATTCACAAGGTCTTCAATCACATATGAGTATCATAGAAGTTTGGGTTTTGCAATTTTAGTTGGTGCGTCCTTCGACATCATATTTTTCAGAAATTAATAAACGAAAATCAAGAAGTTATTATTGCTTTAATGAACATAAAAATGGTTCATTTTCATTTAAAGAGATTAATCTTATGTTAGTCTTTTGGATTAGTTCTAGAATTTATTGAATGAAATTGATTAGAAAATGATAAGAATGTTGTGGAAAAATCGTGCACAGAATCAATTGACCAATGGTGTTAAAAATTAATATAAATGTTCAAGATTAGTCTATACATAAACAGACATTTGAAATAACTGTCAAACTCATTATTACTAAAACTAGACAAATAGGAATTTTGAGCAGTGCATATTTTTCATCTAGAAACACATTAATCAAACGATACGTTCAAAAATTCTGACAATCTGAGAATTTATTGATTGGATCAAAAGGATTATTGAAATTCATTTCAACGTTATATAGCTTTTGAAGGCAACCTTGTTTCCAAAGTCTGGTTTGCCCTTGATTCTGAATTCGACCAAGTGAACAAATACAAAGTCTTGTGTTTTGAGCTTGCTCAATAAACCTATTCAGAAGTCTGAAAAAGATATTGAAGTTCCTTTACTCGGTATCATTCATTGAAAGTTGGTGAAATAAGTGAAACTTTCATAAAGATAGCAATATTTTTTAGAAAAATCTTTATTATACAAAATTTAAAAAAAAATGACAACAGAATTCTAAAGTAAAAAAATCAAAGAGATAAATCATGATTTAAAGCAGAATAAAGTTTTATCAGTTGCCATTGAATTATCAAAAAGATAGAGCTTTGTATAAGTGATATATTAAATCATGGATGCCGAAAATTTCTTAAAAAAGGCATATTAGCTAAAAAGAAATTTAAAAGTTTCTAAGAGATCTCAAAATTGGTCCAGAAGCTATTTTCCCGTTTTTTCTGCAGAGCTGTGCCCATATTCTTGAGCGATTCCAAAGATAGCTGTTTTC
>JAOWAT010092003.1:0-10710 GCA_028571025.1 Longipedia americana
ATAAATATTTTGCCAAATTTTCGATATTTGGCTTGAAAGTTTACTACATAAGATTTAGCAAAGGGCCGGGTTCTTATCTGAACTGCCACATATTCCTTACCTCAAGAAAGCTTCTTGCCATAAAAGCTTGCTGCATCCCTCCAAAGAAGACCATTGGCATTAGAAAAAATATCTGTTCATCTTCTAAGTAGAATCTGATAGTATTTGAAATGGACCCGAGGAAGTATCTTTGATGTTGATGATAAAAGGCCTTCTTTTGTTGTTGTTGATGTTGTTTTGTCACCCTGAGGGTATTTATTTCCTCTTCTCTTGGTGGTGCTGCAGCTGCCTTAGCTTCTGTTTGGAATAGCATTAAAGTGGATGAACACAATATGGTTAATCCCACTAGAGTCAAGATGATCATTGATCCGATTAGAGTACTCCAGGCGCAAACGGACATTTCCAAGTCAAGTTGATCTTGCCACTCAGGAAGAAAATGAAGACCTTTCATAAGGCTACTCTCAGATTCAGAAGAAGATGCTTTTGATGATAATGAAGGTAATACCCTAGGGACATTTCGTTGAAAAGCATCTTCAGGCACAACATCATTCTTTTTATTTTTAATAACTTTAAGTAGGTTGCTTGAAATATTATATTTATGGTTTAACTTTTTGCTTCTTTCTTTCGGCTTAGGCCCAATATTACTTTCTTTACTTTGATTAACTTTTGTAAGTCGACTTGAAATATTGTTGTTCCCACTTTTATTGGCACCGATTTCCTTCTTCCTTTTCTCATTGGAGTTTTCTCTTCCTGATCTTGATGCAAAAGACAAAGAACTGGTTTTGGTATTGATGATGTTTGAGTCACTGTCACTGTAATGGAAGTCAATTCCACTTCGTCTCTCCAAACCATTAAAACCAATGGTTGGACCATCTCCTTGAATAATCTCTGGTAATGAAGTCAATGATGAGATTGCACCTTCATCTTCATCTTCTTCTTTTACAATTTCCTTTCTCGAAGCATTTTTTGTTGTCAAGGTGTGATTGTTGAAATGAAAGTTAGGAAATGTTTTGAATTGAGAGGTATTGTTTTGAGATGCATTTCCACTTTTTGGCACCATTGTCAATGTCATTGAGATGGAAACAGAATGACTTAGAAGAAGACTAAATCCAACAATCAAGCTCAGTACGAAAAGTGCCCAACCATTTCTAGCACACAAAAACTTTTCGTTGCTTGAATACCAATCACTGAGACTGCTCTTTTTATTGAGAATGGACGACTCAGCAGCAGCAGGTTTATTAGGCATCCTTCTATTTCTTTTATTATCTCTTTGTTGTGTCACTTTCATTAGGGAACCAATCTGCGTCATTTCTATTAAGGCGAGTATAGGACCAAATATGGAATAGGTTGGGACAAGGACACTTGGACTGGGATAAAAATGAAGGCTTATAAATGGTAACAGAAGGAGAAAACTGAGAGTGAGAAGTGCAGACAAATGACTTCTTTCTTCTTTGGTCTTAAGGTTGGGCACAAAAAGACCAGTCATGAAAATGGATGAGAGACCAGCACCAATATTTAGGGCAGCTAATAATAGTGAAGAAAGATGAGAGTTCTTTATGAGTGAAGGCAATAATAATTGAAAACAAGATATGGCACAGCCAAGTAGAGTGGTGCCGAAAAATAATAGTTTTGTGTCGATTTGTGCATTGATGTTGTCTGACGTTTCCTTCCTTTGCATTGTCGTTGAATAAAAGAAGGTATTCATCTTCATTGGATGTCTCTCGTCTAATGGATAAGATGAACGTCTGCTTTTGTCATGATGACAATCAACACTGCCCACTATGCCATGACCGCCCAAACTGCCCTGGCCGCCATCTTGTTTAAATGCATGATACTTCCTCTGCTCATAGCCTGGAATTGACTTTGCATCCGAAGGAAAGTACATTTTCTTGTCATGGCCATTTCGTTGAGGAGAAAATTTTAATTGCATTTTTGTTTCATCGTTCTTTGCAACTGAAGAAGTTTCTTCATTTGGTGAATAATATTGACTTTGTTTTTGGAATCCTTCTTGAACAAATGAATCGACAAATCTTCTTCTTCTCTTTTCTTCTTCTGCATCCAACATTATCTGAAAGACAAACAAAAAATGGAAAAAAGATACAAATTATCCTGTCTATAAATCTGATCGTGAAAGATTGACTTTGAGTTACTGAGATGCGATCATCGTGAATGAAGGCTAAATTGATGATCATGAATGAATGATTCTTCTGTTTACTCAGTTAAAGTACACACAGTTATCACACTGCCTTTGAACGTCTTTTGGATTTTATTATAATTATCGAGCAACCCACAATGACTTTTGATTTCTAAACACTTTGAAATAAATATGTCTACATGTTCATCCAAAATTGTGATTAATGTGCCTCCCTGGACTTTAGTTTCATATGACTATTTTGCAGAATTTTTTGTATTTGATAATTTCCTCTACTGTAAGACCAAAAATTGTTGAAAGACAGTGTGTTTTAACGAGAATATCAAAGATAGTTTATTATAGTGATGACCAAAGAAAAAAGAATTTCAGGCATTTAAGACTTTTTGAAATATAAATTTGATGTAGGACTTTTAATTAATCCTGCTTGACATTACTTTCATTAAAGGGAGAGTGAAGTCAAAATTCTTGTTTGGCTAAAATGAAAGAATAGCATCTGAAAGTAACAAAAACACCTAACAAAACTTTTTCACCCCATATGAAACCTGATTAAACTCAATTTTTATTTCAAATTACTGTTTGAATTTTTAAGAATTTATTACACAACCTAGTAATCAGAAACAAATAATAAATAATTTTACGGGAAATCATAGCCGGCAACAAGATAATGTTGTGTCCCTGCTTTCAGTATTTTGCCAGATTCATTTTCAATGCATTAATTTCCCTAAATTTTACATTTCTCAGCAACATCAAACTAGGGTGTGTGATAAATCTTTAAAAATTCAAACAGTAATTTTGAACAAAAAACGTGTTAAACCCATGTTGGTATGGGTCAAATGAATTTTTTTGTGATTTTCTTACTAAAAGATGCTATTCTTTTATAAGAGCCAAACTTAATTTTTGACTTCACCCTCCCTTTAAACTGAAATTTGGTCCAAAAATTTTATTCAGTCTGTAAACTACAATTTTCCTTTTCAATTCTTTCCAGCTTGCCGCTACCGTGGTTCATCTACTCTCTGATCAAGGGCAAGCCGGTATCGGTGTCGAGCGAAGGCATGGTCTGCTCCATCTCGATCCTCTTCTGCATGCTCATGCTCGTCTTCTTCTCCATTCTCGCCTTCAACTGGAAAATGACAAAAGCCATGGGATTCACCATGTTCCTCTTTTATTTCCTTTTCGTTATCGTCTCACTTGGATTCGAATATGATTGGTATGAGTGCTTTTTGTAAATGGAAGCTAGGGGCAAATATGGGATTGGCAAATTGATATTGGGCAATTAAGATATAAACAGCAATGATCTAAAAAGTCCAGAAATTTGTATGTAATGGATAGATTATCAGGCTTTTTGGCCCAAATTTTCGTGACACTCAGCATATTGTTCCTGAAACTCACAACAAATGTCAAATAACTGGGTATTTTTGGCACATAATTGCTAATATTAGGCATATTTTGAAGGAATTTTTCAGAAACTCAGCTTCAAAAATGCCAAAACTCAAAAATATATGTTTTTTTAGAAAATGGGCACTTCTAAAAATTGGACTAAAAAGCCTGATTATTTTCATTTTGAATCAATTGATATGAAATGGTAATTATATACCTTGAAAACTTTTTATAATTTGGTACCTATTAGAATATAGAATATGTTCTAAAGAAGCAATGATAACAAAAATGTATCTACTTTATTATTGGATATGAACTATGTGTCCTAGAGCTATCCACTAGTGGCATTTTTCAGATTTTTCCCAGGCTATCCATTTTTTGTAATAAATCAAATTACAAATTAGATATATTTTAATTGTCAATTTTTAGTTATACACTCCATAATTTAGGACTCCACCATTGCTACAATATTCATAGTATGAATTTCAAAATTCTAATGATACTCAGATAGCATTAAATGAGGTGCCCTAGCGGACTTTGGCAATTATTCAAAATTTTGAGATTTTGGAAGGCCACCTTAGTAAATTGTATTTATAAATCATCTTTCTTCAGAAAAAAGAATTATTCAATTATCTCTTTTCTCTTATGCGGAAATTGAGTTTAAAGTTAGCATTTTTCTTGATTTTACTAAATAACAGAAAAAATAAAAATGCCGTTTTCTCAAAATTACACAAAAATTTTAGTTGCCAAAGTCCGCTGGGATGCCTCAAATAGTTTTTATCTCCTGGACATAGTTGTATCATTCTGTAGGCTGTTTTTAAATAACACAATGTCAAATTGTCAAGTAATTGTTTTTGTCAATGCAAAAATGGAATCTGATTTTTTTATAAAAATTTAGCAATACTTCCATTGAAATTGCTTTAAATTTATTTCAATATGAATTTCAAAAGATGGAATTACATAATTCCCACAATTTGCCTCTTTCAAATATTCAACTCACACAAAAATGGGAATTTTGATTAATATTTTCGGTATCTTTCAGAAAAATCTATTATTAAATCTTCAAATTCTTAAGCAGTGCATCTCTAAACAGCAGCATGTAATATTTTGTTACATTCGAAGTTAGTAGTATGCATCTTTTTTACCTATTTAAAATTTTGGCTAGAGCTGTCTTCTTTTCTGTAGAAGTTAGTGGACAGCTCAATTCTAACTACTTGTTTTTAATAATTTTGCTAGTTAAAATTTCATCTTAATCAACTAAAATAGGCTGAGCTTATTGTACCTTTAAAATATTTGAGAAAACTACATGAATTTGGTGATCCCAAAGCTCACTTATTCATTTAATTGAAATTGACTCATCTCATAACGTATTTCATATTTGTCAAGTCAATTTCAAGCAGAATACAGTTCTTTGTCATTGTCAAAATTATGCATGTTTTTGAAAATGTCTCAGAGCAATAATAATACAAATAGGTTCGCAATACTCATTATCTATCTTAAAAATTAGATTGGACCCTCAAGATTGTTAGTCCAATTTAGCTTGGTTTGCAGTATCATCATCTCCAATCATATTCATTATTCAAGTGTAATTCACAATTTTTAACAAACTCACAACAATTGATACTCATAAAAAATTGTGATTTTTTTAAATTGTAGTTAAAATTGATTTCTGTTTTATAAACACTGATACTGAAGACAAAACATTTTTTTGGAAAGGTGCTACTACTTGTTGTAATTTTGTAAAAGGATATAAATTCATACTAATTTTTCATTAGTTGTGTAGAAAATTTATTATTTTATGATTTTGTGGTTGATTTAATACAAAAAAGTGATTTTCCACATTTATTAATAGAATTGGTATCATAGAGTTTTGAGAAACTCAGCAGTCTTGAAAGTAATTTTAGGAAAATGAATTCTAGTATGACCTACATTTCGCAATTTAAGATAATCTACTCTGATTTATTTACAGCAATAACATATTGAAACAAGTTTGTTTGTTTATTATATGGCAAGAGAAAGTAGAAGCAACTTTGCAAAGAAGGTATTGTGTTTTGTCAATACGTCTTCATTTAATTGACTGAAAAATAACTTGGTAAATCTTGATTTAGTTGAATGTTATGTCAGCGCATTTTTATACATATTTCAAATTTTAGTTTTAATTATGATCAACTCTATTCATAACTCATAATCTCATTTCTTCATTTTTGTCTAACATTCAAAGCATCTTCCTGTGGACATTGACTGTTAAACTAATTGATGATTTTTGTAAAGAAGGATTTCTTTTCCAAAAAATGCTTTGGAGGTATTGGCAAGAGTGGATGAGAAATGAGATTTTTTATAAAAGCAATTAAATTTTGTGATAATTATGTTAATTCCAGAATGAATGATAAAGCATAAATGCAAGGTATCATTAATGAAGTTGGTGGATAGTAAAGCTGTTATGGCAGAAACATGTTGCCTCTAATTGAATTGCATTACTATTCATATAACTTCTGTATTATGATGTTGACTGAGTGAGAATGGAATACAAATACTTTTAAAAAGAAACATTTAATTAACAGAAAGAAAATTTCATAGTATGATTAAGCAAATGCTAATAGGTGATCTGCTTTGTATAAATTATTTTTCTAGAATTAGTTATTGAGCATTCAAATTTTATTAGATTACTATACATTCTGTTAAATATTCATCTGTATTGATGTAACAATAGCCTCAAGAAACTTCTCATATTATTATACATTTTGTAGGTGCAAAAAATTCCTCATCAAAATATTATGGTTTCAATGTACAATAATGATTGCACAAATATGATGAAGAAATTCTTTAAAAATTTTAATACCCTTCATTAATGGAATGATTCCTTGATTTTGTTCTCTTTAAAATTCATTTTATCATTGAATGGATTTCAAAATTTGAATAGAATAAGGTCATTTTAAGGAAGGAGTATTTATGATGGCTTTTTCTATTGAAGTAAATCTTTTTTATTTCTTTCAATATTCAAAACATAGTTGACGGCATGGTTCAAAACTCGAAATCTTATAAGTTTGTAATGGCAATGTTTATTTATAGAGAAAAATCAATTACATCAATTAACTAAGTATGTGCAATTAAAGAAAACATAGGACTTTCAGTGCTTTCATTGCTTCCTATTTGACTTCTAATCAAGACAAATATGTGGCAAATGTAAGTGTCTTTAATCAAACAAAAAATAGATATTAATTGATGCTTCTCTTATTAAAACTGGTTTGTGCATTCTGTGACAATCTTTAGTTAGTTTTCAAAGTAATGATCTTTGCAATCCATAAATTATGCAAAATTCATATAAAAACAATAGCATAGGAAATCATGTAACTGTCATCTTACTTAGCACATTAACCCTTATCGTCATGCGATGGTTTATCTAACCTTATTACCGCATGATGATCAGGGTTAATAATTCTTCATATGAAAAAGAAAATTGAAGCTGCCAATTTACATACATCTAACTTTCATAAATGAATCTGTACATCTATATAGGAGACTCAAAAATATCCAGTAAACATACCTTTTCTTATCCTAAATGAGTGTTTCTTTAGTTTCCTAAATTAGAATCATTATTCATCTTTTAATGCTTCAAAAAATACATTGGTATAGGTAATTTTTTACAAAAAAAATCATTCTTAAACAGTTTATTACATATTGGAGTTGAAAAACAAATATCAAATGATGCTTCTTTGAATCTTTTTCATATGAGGTATAAAATTGATAGGCTACATATTTTAGGCTTCTTATAATGACTTACTTAGTTTCTCCTTGTCCCTATGTTGCCGTCCAATTAATCATTAGGTGAAAATAATTTCAGATCAAAATTAATTTTAGTTGAATATTAGACATTGAACATCAATAAAATAGTGGTGTCCAAAGTTTTGGCCATTTCTTGGATTCAATTATTGACAGAAGAAAAGTAACAGACTTTTGTTTGTCTAATACTATATCTATGTCCAAAATTTTGAATGCCTATTGAAATAATGAAAATGACATAGCACAAAAAGTAATGTTGAATTTGTAGAAGAATTTTAGAATAAAGTTTACATATAAAAAGACAGTTTCTGGTCTGCTTCCAGAAAATTAGCTAGAATTTTCTTAGAATTGTCAGAGAGTCATATTTGAATTGAAATCTTTTTTTAATGAAGTTACTTTCTGGAATAATGAAATGAGTCCTAGTTGAACTACTATTCCATTATATAAATCTTTGTGGACAATATTTGTGAGGAAGGAGAAGTTTCTAAATCTGCAAGGATGCTTTTTCAATTCTAAATGACTTACTCCAATAGGTCAAGTTTTCTCTTCCATATTAGATCACTGAAACATTAATTGAGATCTTAATTTTGACTGAAGAAAAATCTTTAATGTCTAATTGAAAGCTGAAAACTTGGCTTGACACAAATTTGTATCTTGACTTTTCACATCATATTTTAGCATCTCTTCTAACAAAATTAGTTTATCATAATACTTATCCATACTTTTATTCTCACAAAGAGTAAAATTGGGTCAAGAGTCTCACCTATGGATGATAAAATGTTGACCCAACTTTACTGTAACATCATCATGGTTGTTTAAAGCAAATCATTCTCTCAAGTTCTAAACATATATTGTTCTCCAACTTCCTTATTCATCTTGATGTTCTCACTCAAAGGAGTCTATATTTTTCATTCATAAAGATATTTCGAAACTGAAAACAAATACATAAAAAATTTAATTGAAATCTAATTGAATGAAAAATTTTGCCTTCAGATATAATTTTTCTATTACCTTGAAATATGTTATGTTTTCACTCTTTAGTATGTTATCAAATTTTCTAAAATAGTTATGAAAATACTTTTAAAGTAGTTTCAAATAAAATGGGAAATCATTTTGACCTCAACACCCACTATTTTTTTCCATTAATTTTAAACACAATTTCAATCTCAAATTGTTAGTAATTTATTAAATTACAATCACAACCTGTAAGGTCTCCTGTCTGAATGCAGAAACGTTTTTTTCAGAAATTCAAAACAAATGCACAAAAGATTCAAGTGCAAAGTCATTTTATCAATATTGATTCTCCAAAAAGAAATTAGAACTTGCATAGTTAACAGCAAGTACAAACATCAGTATTCATATAACACAATCACCATAGGGAAAATATGCACAAAAATGAAAAGTTCTATTTATAGATTGAATTGTTTTTTAAAACTCCCATTAGACTGTTCCTAACAACTTTTGGAATATCAAAAATGTCAAATTGTGTTTTACAAAATTGTTTCTCTCTCACAGACAGATATTCTTGATCATACCACAGCCACTTGATATAAGCTTAAAAGATACATTAACGTGACTATGTTGCTAATGTTATGAAAGTAGGTTGATTTTTGGATTTCTTTAGTCCATGATTTTTTAAAAATATTTCATGGACCAAACAGTTAGAAAACAAACACAAACTTCTCAATATTAGCAACATAGCCAAACACTCAATGACCAAATGGCTAATTACAGAGTGATGCTAAATGAAAAAGAAATTGTTTGTTCTCTGTCCAAGGATAATTGACCATATTAGAATGCTTTGGGTCAATTTGATATGAACAGAATGTCATTTTCAAACAAAATCATTTACGGCATGAAGTCATTATGTTATTTATGATTGCTTGAATGTTCTGCAATAATATTGAAATTCTAAAAATCAAAGTGTCACTCATTTCAAGCTAATGCTAATTATGATGCTATTATACAAATCACACATTTTTATCCCCAGTTTTCTATAACTCTCAGGGGAGCACAGCATTACTGAAGAATTTTTGATAAAAATTTATATACTCCAGTTTTTGCTGCAGTCTGAAAGTTGGAGAAAATTTGTGATGAAACAGGCAATTATGAAGGTCTTTTGAATTTGGCAAATTTAATCTTATATTAATTATAGTTCATGAGTGGCATTTTGATATAATAGAGATTGTTTCCTTGGGTAGGCTACCAGGAATTACTAATTGATGATAAATTTAATCTTTCACTGACTGATATGAATGGCTTATTGCCAATTATTTATTTCTGGTAGCCTTTTTCAATGAAACCAACTCTATATTTCCTTTATTGTTGCAATCAATCATTAATGATTTTCATTAAAGACATTACCTCTTTGTCTATTACCTGTACATAATACTTTATTTGATGTAGACTTGAGAGGTAAATCTTGCTGATATGCTAAAATGGTTCTAGGAAATTTTCAAACCAAGAAGTAATTTTGGAGTAGATAACTCAAAAACACTTGCAAGCTTCTTCTATGATATGTTTATGTTCAAAGGTAAACTGCCTTAGCTGCAATGAAATGATTCAATGTCAATATAATAAGTAGTATTTAATTTGAATCATTTCAATAGGCCTGAGATAGTTTTGTTATTTTTGTAAGACAAACTTCTTTGCAATTAATGCTTTATTAGTCTTAGATATGTGCAAATGATAAAGTAAATTATGAAATACATTAATGCACAATATACCCTTATATTGAAGATTATTAATGGTACTTTGAAGAAAATCATAATTTATCTAGTCATTAAAATGATTTATCAGGTAATATTTGATTTTTCAAAAACATTCATTACATTTAATTGAGATGCAGAGAAAATTTCCTAGGATTATTGTATGACAAAGTTTCATAATATTAAAATACAAATATTGTCATTAAAAATATTCTCAATAAAGTTTAAATTCACATTTAAAATTCTATGTTTAATTAATTCAAAGATTTGATAAATGACAATTACTATGGACATCTTTTGCATTCGTGTATAGACAACAATGTAGAAAGATCAGAATTGGTAAGTAGAAATAGCTATTTTAACCCTTTCAGCCCAATAGTAGAAAATGTTCTACATGGACGTTTTGCCTAGAAAGGAATGAAAATAATGACCTTCAAAACCACTTATTGCTTTGATTATACCTAAAATATGGGCTAAAGATGTCATTTTGATTTGTTTTGCATTTTTTCAATTATTTATACAACCCATAAAGTGCTTACCATTAGCATCCAATCACATCTTGCATAAAATATCATAAGGACAAAAAAAGGTTACGGATTTTGGTTTTTCACCATGATGCTATTGGTTTTTAATGGGTTTCAATGCTATTTAGAA
>JAOWAT010092114.1:0-10709 GCA_028571025.1 Longipedia americana
TCACGTTTTTCCCCATAAAATGTATCGTCTATTTAAGTAGGAATCGGACTATTTTCGAAAATTCTCCAGGGGGGATCTGGAATCACTTTCAAAAGTTGAATTGGGGCAAAGAAATCAGGTTTGTTTAAAATCATCTCCAAAAAACTCATAGCAATGGCCAAACACGGTCATTGTGGCCAATTGGATAATTGAAGGGAGATATGTATTTGCTTATGAACCAAAGAAAGATTCGGCACAAAAAGTTAGTTAACATGTGGGCTAGATTAACCATTTTACTAGTAATTTTTTTGCAAAATCTTAAGAAACTGAACGTGCCAAAAATGTGTTGGCCAAATCATTTTTGGCCCCTTCAGTTTTTTTAAATTTTTTTGCAAAAAAATTACTAATAAGATGGTTAGTCTAGCCCACATGTTAACTAACTTTTTGTGCCGAATCTTTCTTTGGTTCCTAAGCAAATTCATATCTCCCTTCAATTATCCAATTGGCCACAATGGCCGTTTTTGGCCATTTTGGCCATTGAAGCCCATTGCTATGACTTTTTGGAGATTATTTTTAAACAAACCTAATTTTTTGCCCCCCCTCCAACTTTTGAAAGTGATTCCAGATCCCCCTTGAGAATTTTTGCTGCTGCCAAGATCCTACGGATTTGGCGGGAGCCAAGGAATGGTGTTTCTTCTTCTTCTTCTTCTTTTTGCGCTTCTTCTTGTTGCGCTTCTTCTTCTTCTTGTGACATTTCTGAAATTTGCAGACACCAATACCTAACCATATTATACATTAATAGATGTTTTTGGATCCTCTTTTGCGTTGGGAATTTTGGTCGGTCTGTTCAATAGTCAATTTCGATGCATTTTTATGGGATAAAGTTTAAATTTAGAAACATTTTTATTTTTTCCAAAGATCATATTTGAAGTCAGAAAAAGCAGACTTCATTAATATAAATTTCCTATACCAAGTTTTCACCTCACTTTGGACGTTGGGAATTTTGGTCGGTCTTAAAATGGGTCCATTTTACATAATAGTACACAATAACCTCCTTGAGTACATTTTCATCAACACGCTTAGCGAGATGATCATCCGCAAGCATTGTAAAATATTTCAATTTGAGAGAATATAATTCTATTGACTTGAACTCCACATTCAAACACTCTTACGGCAGCAGCATTGCGGGGATTCCGCGCTTGTTGAAAATGGTTCGACCGCAAATTTTAAGTTAGAAAAGCACAAAAATTTACAGCAACAGCTGACACAAAACCATTTCAATGAAATACATTCATTAGAAAATGTATGAAATAAATTACTTTTTTGTGCGTGGGTTTCAAATGTGTTAAATGAAAACGCAATTTTTTGTATAAATTTCTAACACTTAAACCTGAATATCATGAATCAAAGTGAAAATATAAAGCAATATTGTGTAGCATTGAGCCCGTGGCCATGAAAAGTTCGTATTATCCCTTCTTTGATTTTATTTGATGAGTGAAGCAATAAAATTAGCTTTTTACAGCTCCTTTTCCTCTTCTACCTTCAAATACTACATTTATTCAAGTCAAATATTTGATACTTGTATTTCATTAACAATTATATTTTCAAGGCAACGAGATTAATAAATCATGATGTAAAAAATTTTCAAAATATGAAGTAAGACACCGTATTTGTGGAAGAAGAAACTATTTTTTAAAGATATTTAGTCAGTTGTGGGAAATCACAGAACTTGTATTTCAACGGACCAATTTTGTAACATTTTTCTTTCCTAGTTTGATATTCTATATGTGAGGCCCCAGAATTTCCGATTTGTTTAGCATTTTTCGCCTGCTAGGATTTATCTTACAATTTTGTAAATAAGAATTTTACCCAAAAATGTACCAAACGTGCGTTTTTTGCAAACAAATTTCGGATTTACTACGTAGAGCCTGCTTTATTGCTCCTTCTTTTGCATTTATCTCCTTTGCATGTTTTGTTGAGATACACACTAATGCCTAATAATAAAAAGAAAATCTTATATTCAATGTGAACAATACAATTTCTTTTATGAAGCAATGTGAGATCAAAAAGCAGTCTTAATTTCAAAATATAGATGAAATGAAGCGTCCCAGGGGATTTAAGCGATGAGGAAAAAATATTAAATTTGAGAAATTCACATTTTAAGTTTTCATTCCACTTCATAAAACTCAAAAATCTTGACATTGTTTCCTTCACAGTGGAATTTTGGACCACTTCTAGAACCTGAAATTTTGCATGAAGTTACAAATTATATCCTAGAAGTGAATGGTCAAGAGCTTAAAATCCAAGCAAAAAATTTTCATCACCGAAATCTGCTGGGACGCCTCAAATGAGACAGAAATTTTTGGATAATTTAAGTTTTTCCAGAAAAAACTGGCACACACAGGATATCTTAGCTGGAATCTGGAAGCACTTCCAACCATCTATGGCTGAACATTGAACAATGATGTCCAAAAAAGAAAGTGAACTAAGTGACAAAAGTAAAACTTTTGCACTTCAATGTCTAATTTTACTTCTAAATTTTTTATTAATAGATGATATCAGGCTTTTATTTTCTCGAAATCTGTAAAAAATTAGTAGCATTTACTTTTGCAAAAAGTCAGCAAAAGTTACAAAAATTCATAAATGCTCAATATTTACCAGGAAAAACCAGGAAAGAATTCAGTTAAGTGAGAGTGAACAACCAATTTTGCTATTATTGTGAAGGTAAAATGTCAAATGTGACACTTTGACCAAGTTCAGGCTTTTTGCTGAACGATGTCATGATAAAATTTGACAGCACTAAGGCCTAATGTGATACGTTGGCTTTATCTTTTTCTCTCACATATCTCTATATCTTTAAACAGAAATATATACTGCATACCGCAATAAACTATTAATTTTTTTGTCTCCAAAAAGTGGTGAATTCACTTCCCCAGTTGTCATCATTTTGATTATTTTTACTCATCGAAGGTGGCCTGACTTTTTCCAAGTCCAAATTATAGGATAGCAGCAATAAAATGATAGTAGGGGACATTACAAAGACATTTGATGACAGTTTATTATGGCACTTTTCACTCAAGACATCCATGTGGAAGTTACATCCTGCTGCTATCAATGAACACATAATAAAAAGAAAAGAAAGAAAACTTCTACTTTCATGAAAATCTATGAAAACTTCTTTTTGCCAAAAGTAAAATGTACTGCAAATACTTAAATCGTTCCCAATGTGAGTAAATTAAGGTCAACAACAAAATTGCAAGTGAGGCAAAATTGTTCCAGTTTGGAAATATTCGGTTCTAGTGTTCCTAATTGTCTTCATACCTCGCATAATTCTTCCAAATGTAAATAGATACTTTTATATTGAAATATATTGAATTTTCATTGAAATATAAGCCTGCATACAGATATACCGATGCACAGAGAATTTTTTTCCTGAATAAAATGCATCAGGCTTTTTTCACAGAATTTTACGAAAAACTCAGCGATCATTTTCGAGAAACTCAGCCAAAAAATCGGAAAACTCAGAAATACGAATTTGGATCAAAATCTAACTTCATAAAATTGGAGCTTTTTTAAATTTGACTGTTTTTTAGTGTATTTTGCAGAAAAATTCATAAAGATTTTCTAAAAACTTAGAATTTTTCGAAAACTGAAGACAAATTTTTCAAAAACTGAGGAAAAACTTTCGAAAACTCAGCTCCATAAACGCGAAAGCTCCAAAATACGAAATACAAAAAAAGCCTGTATATGTATAATCTGCAAAAACATTAAAGACTATAATCGAGTCGCTATAATCAATGGATTTTTTACTATAACACTCCTCAAGGTCCTTGGAAATTACACATCTAGCAACATTTCTGTTCTCGAAAATTGATAAGTATTGCATATTCAAAAAGTGCATTTTTGACAAGTTTGTCCCAAAGTGAATTGCAAACTATTATTTATCTAATGTTTATTAATTTCATCATGTCATTAAAATTAATCAAATGTTGTGATTAATTTAAATACTAGCAGAAGTACCAGGCGATTCCCATGATTAGAACGTATAAATGGCCTTTTGAGTTGCATATAACTCAAGGAGGTTATTATTGTAGATATACAAAAACAATCATTTTTGTCGCCAAAAACGATCAAAATCGTCTTCATTTATATGCTAGAAAAGAGGAAGCACAAACTTTTTTTGTTTTCCGGGAAATTGTGTACTTTTTGATATCAATATGAAAAAAAGATTTGCTCAAATTCAACTTGAAATGACTCTTGAAATTTAGTGTTTCTACACAGGCATCTCTGCATAGAATTTTCGTAATAATAACCTCCTTGAGTAACGTGAGCTCGGGCAGAGCTCTTACTCAATTTTCAAAAAATTGTTTTCTCAATTTAAGAAAAATCCTCGAAGTGATTTCTGAGGTCCCCGGTCCCAGTTATTTTTGAGGTCCAAGGGGTCAAAATTTGCATTTTTAGCACTCCCGGTTTTACTTCCGGTTGGAGCACTTTCACTTCAGGTTTAAAACTTTCCCTGGAACATAAGGGTCCTACCCACCAAGTTTCATCAAGATTGGTCCGATGACCTTCGAATTCATTAGGAGCAGACAGAGATACAAACATTGTGCTTTATTTGTATAGATTCTGTAACGTCTTTTGGTCTAATTCGGAACAGTTGGTCTAAATCGGAACACTTCTCAAAATGCATTTGGGACCAAATTAGGCATTTTGAGAGGCGTTCCGATTTAGACCAACAATTCCGAATTAGACCAATTGACGTTAATGTGTCTTTAGTAATAGTATAAGTCAATATGGCCAAAGGTCGAATTTGTCTCAAGCTATTCTTGATCATGTTCATTCACTTGTTTCATGTTTAGTTTTACGTCTTGAAAATGAAATAATATGTAAGAACGATACCATCAAGTAAAATTGCAATGAATATTGGAAAATAATTGTATGTAAGTAAGCAGATAAAGTAATAACTACCATGTTATTTTTTTGTGATTTGTTTTATATTGTTAAATATTTTTTAAAGATTTTGGGTGCGGTTTGCTGAGTGTTAAATTCTTACTTGAAGGAATGCAAAAAACGCAATATCCAGAAAATTCATGAAATTTATTCAATTTTTACAAATGAAAAAGTGCTGTGTTAGTTGAAAGTAATACAATTTTCAATTTTTTTAAATTACTCCTTCTTCTTTAATTGTTGAATTATTGTATGTTCTAGAATCTTTTGTACTTTTAGCACTTAGCAAAATCTCATTTTTGGAGAGGAATTTTGTCATATTTCAGGGAGTTCAGGGAATATTGTATTAAATATAGAACTTTGCACAATAATATAAAGCAATATTCAAGGTAAAGGATTTCAGTTAAAATTCAACAGGGAAAAGGAAATGAGATATTTTAGTTTCATAATATGGTAAAGGTGTTCGTTCTACTCAAATTGTCCATTTTGTTCATGTCTTGTCAATAAATGTTTATGTCTAAAAGCTTTATCTGTTCGCTTCTCTTTCAGTTGGCGCCCGCCAAGGCTCGGTGATGAAACGGGCGCCCGCGCCACCTCCCCCTCCTCAAAAGGCGCCCGGGCCTCCCCCAGGAGCAGCCCCTGCGGTGCAAATGCAACTCGGCAACAAAATGTGGGCGAATAACGTCTCCAGGTGTTGATGATTAACCCAAACAACGCCAGAAAAAGTTGGGTTTGAAATATAAAAGAATCACAATTTTTTTGTTGTCGGCGTGGATAGGGTGAAGGACAAAAAAGGGCGCGTTCTCCTAAATATGTGAACGTATTATTAATTAAATTGTATTTGTCATAATCGTCATTAACGTCATAAAAACTCGTCGTTAACGTCATTAAAATTCGTCATTAAAAGTCAAGCGTGCAGTAGTAAATAAGTTGATCATCCGTTGTGAATTGTGATCATGAACTACATACAAACTTTAAAATTTATCGAAAATGGTGAATTGAATGAAATTATTTTACAAAGTAGAATTTAATGAAATAAAGAACTACTCTCAGTTTCGTGATAACAATGTTTAACAGAAGAGCGACAAATAATTTGTTTGTCACATCGTCGTCAGGAAAAATCGTCGCAATATTTATTGTCGTGAGATTAAATGTCTTTTCTCAACGGTTTGGTATAAGAAGGTGCATTGTGGGTGATCTTTTGATCCTTTATCAGCCGATTTGTCGTTTTGAGATTTAACCTAAAATGTGATTGATGGTTTTAACCAAGGATTAGGAATCAATTGAAAAGGAAGCACTTTTTGCTTGATTTATTTTATTTGTCCTATCAAAAATACATGTTTCAACCTCTCAAAACTTTTTTCAGAGATTTACTGTTTGATAGACCGCGAAGGGGGAGATTCTTTTTACACATACATTAATTCCCAGTTACAAATTATTTTCGAAAAATTGTTAGAATTTGAACTGACTTTCAAGAAAGCAAAATTTTAGTTTTACTTCAAAAAATACAATTAAATTCAAATGTTGTTTGATGATTGATTAATAATTATTTTAAGAGGTTGATTCATTTGTTGCAAAATCAAAATTAAAAAGTTCCAAACTTCTTTCAAAATTTTATCAAAATTATAACGTTCTTTCTTGATGAAATATGATTTCGCTATTCAAAATTCAAAGGATTTAACCTTAGAAGGCTTCCAAAATAATTACCCATAGCAGAGAGTGTTAAACACTAGGTGTGTAAGTGGAGATAAAATGAACCACCAAGGTTGTTGATAAGCTACCATGAAAAAAAGCCCTTCTAACAATTTTCACCTTCTTTGTGTATGCTTAAAAAAGATTTTTTTAAGGAGATAAAAAACACTACAATTAAAATTCGACCATTTCCAATTTCAAAGATGGTGTCAAATTCTGTTACATATACAAAAAGATCAGCCTGTAGTCAACTACTTTTTCATTTTTTGCAAATTTGAAATGAAACTCTTCAATTCTTCTATAGAAATAACATGTACTTTTTGGGCCAATTTACTTTATAAAAGGAAATGTTTTATTTCAAATTTGTATGAAATGAAAAAGTATTTCACTTCAGGGTGATCTTTTGGTATATGCAAGAGGATTTGAGACCATCTTTGAAATCGGAGATAGTCAAGTTTTTTACAGCCTTATTTTTATGAGGGAAATAACCAGATATTCGATCATTACACTCCTGAGGGTCTTTGGAGCATTGTTATTTATCAAAATAATCTAATTTAGATTGTTGTAGGTGCTTTTGGGTTTCCTAACAGGCTAAGTGGTTCATTTTACCTACACAAACTTATGATAAAAAAAAGTTATAGGCAATACCTCAAATTCTGATAATTATGTACGTTAGCATGTCTGACATATTAATTTCTGCATCATTGAATAATTAATTTTCTCTGATTATAATCCAATATACATCCTGTTAAGCTCATGAATGACTTTCAAACAGTTGTGGGTCAATCTTTGGGAATTCTTGAGATGTCCTACTTGAGAGGATTTATGATGAAAAGATTATTAAGATTAGAAATTTGCTTCTAAACTTTTCATTTTGCTTCAAACACAAAATTTTGGTTTACAATATGGTAATTTGATACACTTCTGGGGTAAGAAATTTTACATCTTTTGACAAAAAAAATTCCAAAAACTGAGGAAAATATTTCGCAAAACTCAGATATACGAAATTTTTGGCCTTTAAAACTTGACCTTTTGACTCAAAATTGAAGAAAAACGGACGTTTTTTTTCAAAATTTTCCTAAAAATGCAAAATTTTTGAAAATCTTAGCTAATTTTACCAAGAACTGAGAATTTTTTTCCAAAACTGAGCTCCAAAAACGCAAAAACTGCGATTTTCGACATTTCTAAGCATTTAATGAGTCTAGAAACGTGTCAAAAAGCCTGGAAGTATTGAAATATGATGTCAAATTGCACTATTTAGTTCTAGAAGCAAAGAAAATTTAATTTCTAAAATTCTTTTGTCAACGGTTTTCTACAATTGTTTCAAAATCATTCTAAAGCTATCGAAATTTATTGAACTTTCAATAGATTCAACTAAAATATGCTTTCATGTATTGTTACAATTCGAAAAGAGATTCTATTCCTGAACTGGACGTGAAGTTATGTAATCTCCGAATACTTTCAGGAATGTAAGCACTCTTGAGAGTCTTTGAAGGTTATACAGCTTTTTACTTCAAGAAAAATCTCAGTTCAAATCTAGAACCTTTTTCCATAGATACTTCAACTGTACTCATATCAGCTTTTACCTTAAGAAAAGTTTTCCCATGCATAACGTATTTTTGCAGTAAAAGAGAAAAAACCCTCAATGAAAAAATCGTAAAGTGCCATATTAATTAATTCAAACTGAATTTTGATGATTGTTAATTGATACATTATTTCCTTCTTGTAGAGATTCATACAGGACAATTAAGTTTCAACAATCCTCTGTAAATTTACTGTTATATATTTGACTTATTTTCATGTTTTTGGGTTTTACAATTAAATTTAAAAATATTAAAATATTCTTTTTTTTGGGTGGAGTTCTTTGTAAAAAATTTGCTCATATTGTGACAAATTTTATTACATTAATTTAAAACAATTTTAAGCATCTGAGTTTCTCATTAAACAACTTAGTTTCGCTCATGTTTGGCTTTAGTGGTTAGTTAAATTTTGGAGAAAAGAGTTATTTGACCTTTCTGAAATGTAAGTAGTCATTTTATCATTAACAGTATTTTTATATGAGTTATGTTCAAACTTTCAAAAGATTTCTTTCAAATTTTTAATTGCATGAAGATATTTTTCATCTCTCGCAATCCTTACTATTATACTACTCCGTCCCGACGAAATTGGCTTACTTTTATCATGACCTCTCTCCTACTCAGAGAAAATTGATAATGAAAGTGGGCGATTTTCATGATTTTTCTGTCCGGCCAATTTCGTTGGGACGGAGTAGTACATCCCAGACGATTCTTTTTTCTGCTTAAATCTAAATCTTTAGAATCCTTTCATTATTAAAATTATTATTATTATTTGTGAAAATGCAACTTACATTGTGATATTTTTGATTTTACTCCCTGCTCTTAGAATAGAAGAACACAAAGTTAGTATTCCAAATTATTTTCTTACAGGAAAATTGAAATTTTGTAAGTAAATTATTTGGAATTAACTTTTGGATACCCTTTCAATTTCTATCCCTAGAAATTTATTTTTATATGCCAAGACTTTTACTCCCAATAGACTCTAGTAACCTTCAAATATAGCTCTGAGGACATCAAATTGAAATTTTCAAAATTATAATTATTGTTTCAACTTTTCTTTCAAAGAAGTCATATTGTTTTCAATGAAGAACCTGCATAATAATAAAAAGATCTTCTGAAACTTGAAAAAACACTAAATCAAGTAAATTTTGGAATAACAGAAAAAGTTTATATTAATGAAAATAATAATGATATTTTGGAGCATATCGGTTTTCAAAATTTCATTTTGATTTCTTAGAGCCTCCCTATCATATTAAAATTAATTTACAAATTTCAACTTTGATCAAAAGATAAAGAATATAAATTGTACATAAATTAAATGCTTAATCTATTTTATTTTCTGATTACATTCCCAATTTTAAAAGTAATTGAAGCTACAATAAACCATTTTGAAATTTAAAACCATTCTTTCTTCGAATCGGTTGTGATAGTGATGAGTGTGATGCCCCACAAAAGAATTCATTACTCTTACAGAGTAGGTTCTGTCTTTGGGCCAAATAAAAATTCTTGCTGAGTGGGTTCTGATTGTTTGGGCCAGATGAAAATCTATGAATAGAGTCCAAAGTTCTAGGAAATGGGTTAATTCTGACATAATTTTGACCTAATAACGAATTAATATTTTATTGAAACTTTCATTCTAAGTGTGACCTGTACGTATTTTTGATTTTTTTTCTCAAAATCTCAACACCTCTAAGTCTAGAGAAAAACAATCTGTAACTTATTTGTAACATTTGTGGAAGAACAACATCAAACCCTCATTCAGTCAGTGGCAGTTTTCAGCTGACTTTCTACAAATGGTTTTAAAGATTGCAATAACAGCACAGATTAGATATATTGAGAATGACGAATCAAAATTAACACAAGTCCATTTATTATCTAAATTGTATCAAAAATCTATTGACGTACACAAGTAATTTTCAGAGATGAGTCTTCCTTCCAAACCTCGTGTTCATCCTCTACAGCCTCCAAATACTCCCAGTTTGATGAGGCTGTGGCACTTAGAGGGCACTGAGGACACAAAAAGCAATTTGGACACCTCGGACAGGATTGGGTTGTTTTTGACTCGGCAGCTTTGAGGAGATTGAGACGGAAGGACCAACTGTTGAAGGATTTGCCTGAAATTAAAACATTAGGACAGAATTAAAATTATTTGAAACCAAAGAAGGCCAAATAAGGCAGATCATGTTAATGGTCAAATAACTTGATTTAGTAATGTTTTTGATTTATTAAAATTGGATTTATTGATTGAAATTTGAGGTTATAGGGAAATTTTTACAAAGGAATTCACTAAGCTGAAATGAAATATTGAGTATCTGAATGGAAACGTTGAATGCATACAAGTTTTATCCTTGTTAGGCTGGTATGCACTTAAACTTTAATTTTTTTTTATTTATTTGTGATTTATCAGATGAAAATGTGCAATAGCCATGCTAGGAACGGAAACAGAATCCACAAATATCTTCAGCATCCTTTATGGTACAGGAGTGAATGATACTATTTTGGAATCCTTTTTGA
>JAOWAT010092225.1:0-24909 GCA_028571025.1 Longipedia americana
AGAATAATATAAGTATTAGACATTGAGGCTCGCTAATTGGACCCCGAGTATACGGGGAAAAACAGGGATCTCACTCCTCTGGGCATCGATACGTCTCATTTCAGATAATTCAAAGCGGATTTCAATGACGACGGTTCTTTTTCTTGCGACTCATGCTAATCTATCGAGTTAAAAGATCCAGAGGGCGTCTACGAGTAGAAGAAAAACTGCTTTAATTTTTTACAGCAGTTCTCCCAGCACGACCCGACCGTTTCTCCGTAACTAGTTCACTTTTAGGAAAACAAAAAACCCATTCCCATTTAATAAGCGATTAATTAAAAAGTCACTTACCAGCTTTCTCTCAACTCTTTCCCAAAACAATCAACCTCTTAATATTACTTCGGAAGAGTCGATACTTCTCTGGCTGGAGTGTACTCTACCTTGCAAACCTTTCTAAATTTTTACAAATGTACATTGCCACCCGAATTTAGAATAATTCAGTGAGGAGTTTTTGCACTACATTAACACTCCTTTTGGCGAAAATCCCAAGAGAAGATTAGCAATAATGCAAGGGTACGATGAGATTTTCGAGTAAAACGAAGAGGACAGTTATATTTACGGAATAAAGGACGTTATAGATAAGGACTACTTCCGAGAGTTCTAAAAGCAGAAAAATAACAAAGTGCAGTCCTCATTCTAAAGCTGCGAGATCGAAAATTCTTAACTGATGGAGGAATCAAGATTTATCCACAACATGGCTATTTACGATGCCTTGAATGAAGCTTTGGATTAACTTCGACCCTATTACCTTACGAGTAAGCTGCCATTTAACAATTTTTAGATGGTGAGAATTATGAGTGGTCCGTATCATAAAAGTCTCTCTCCTTTTACTTCATAACGCAAGAGGCGATACCATCTGTACTCCACAAAGCTTCTTTGAAGGTACTCAAGTGGACTGGATCTCTTTGCGGCCTTATGATAAAATCAGATTCATGCAATGACTCGTGCAAATTTCAGTAGGGAGAAAACTAGAAATAAAGAGTAGAACTGGCACTCAATGACTGCAGTAGTGTCGATTAAAAAGTTAAAGCCTTTAGGAAAGAGAAACTTTCGAAAAAAGAGAAGCTGGAAATTGATGAATAAAATCGTCTGTGGAGTTGTTTCAACGAAGAAGCTACAATCGTAAGATACGGAATCGGCTTGCTACTCACGGAAGATATCCTTTTATAGTGCTGTAGGGAGCTATTTTCCTTGAGCTAGAAGGATACCGGAGTCAATCTGCGTGATAACATTAGAAATTGAAGTTTTTAACTCACTTTGTATACTCAAAAGGTAACTCCGATCACTTATTTGACCTATAATCGTCGAAAGTACTAAACTCAGGAAATAGTTTACTGGTTCTACCCCATCCAGCTCTTTATTGCTTTTAGATCCCCTTTGCGACCCGAGCTTGGGTCATTCCTCATTTAAAGATCCCAAATTTTCTTTCCTAGGCTAGTACATATTCACAAGTCCCCATTCCTTCAAAAAACATCAACGGATCGATATCAACAGACAAATGGAAATCTTAGGTTCTTAAACTTGTTAAACCATTATTACTCATTTTTTCTCTTCAAAAAAGACTTTTCTTTTTTAGTCCATCCTGGGGTCTCGATCAACCTCAAATCCTTGATTTAAAAAATGAATATAATCCAAAATTTTTTATAGCATTTTCAGCCTAAGAGAGTCCGTCAGGGAAAAAATACTTTGCAAGGATTCGTGTCTTAAATCCAAACTAGAATTCGCAGATATATTTTAAAATGTTATATCTGATATTAAACTGATTTTGATAAGTTTAAATGTGACTGTAGAGAAAATACGATTTATTTACAAAAGTTAAAGATTTACTTTCCTGAGAAAGAGAGAAATTGACGAATTTTAGATTGTTTGATTGATCATTTCTTGTTTTCTCCATGCTCTTTGATGACGGTCTTGTATTGATCACTCTTGACGTCGGGTTTCATTGATTTTTATCCGGGTTTCCAATTGGCGGGGCAAACTTCTCCGTGTGCATCAACAAACTGGAATGCTTTAACAAGCCTGATGTACTCGTCTGGGTTTCTTCCGACAGGGAGATCGTTGATTGAAAAATGCCTGACAATACCTTTTTTGTCAATAATGACTGAGGCTCTGTAGGCAAGACCGTAGTCGTCGCCGTCGGTGCAAAGAGCACCATAAGAAGTAGCAATTTTGTGAGAGAAATCCGCGATGAGGGGGTACTGAAGATTGCCAACACCACCTTGTTGAACTGATTTCTGGGTGTACTCCATGTGGGAGAAATGGGAGTCGACTGAGCAACCCAGTACTTCACATCCCAGATCTTTGAACTCCTGGTAAGCTTTGTTGAACGCAATTATTTCGGTGGGACAAACAAACGTGAAATTCAGAGGGTAGAAAAACAACAACACATATTTGTTTTCGTATGTCTCACGGAACTTGATGTTCTTTATCTCTCCATTGTGCCAGATGTTCGCTTTAAAGTCGGGAGCCTCCTTTCTGATCAGATTCAGAGGACCACTCCATCCATCCTTCTTTTAGGCTTACATTTTTTTGCAAATATATAATTGATTTAAAAATATCTTTTCCCGATTTTAAATGTTGAATGGAATTGAGCTAACTACATGTCATAAATCAGAAATTTCGAGAATTTTACTTTCAGAAAAACTGACTACCTCTGGTTTTTAAACTTGGACAGATTCATTTAAAAACCGATTAAGTTTGAACGTTGATAAGTTGATTACAAAATGTGAATAAGTTAAAAAAATGAAGTGTAATAACAGTCAATCAGTGCTATTATTAATTAGAAATGAGTTCTTTTTGCTGTCCTCACTAATAAAAAAAACATCATTAGTTCGAAACAACGGCTGAGTAAATGAAGGTAAGAATGAAAGAAAAGAAATCTTCCTCAATTTCGGTGAGAAAAATACAGGATGAAACACCTCATCAACATCTCAATAGTTCCAATCCCAATCATCACTAAATCCGAAGCCTCAGAATTAGGAATTAGAGGGCTAAGGTATCACTCAACGGCAGAAAAGAAGTAATACACACCCGTTATAGTCACCTCCACCAGAGATTAAACAGTTTAAAAAATCAATATCACCAAAAAGATGCAGAGTTGGGTTAAATTAGAACCATTTTGAACTCCTACTTCCCTTGAAACCCTAGAGGCGGTGTGATTTTATGATACTTATTTTTTAAACAGCATAAAACCTCACAATTGACCCTTGAAATATAGATACGACTTGGAAGTTGTCTAATGTGAAATGCTATCTCTTTCGTTGTTTTCAGTAATATACTCGAGAAAAGCAAGTTCACTTTTTATTTTTTCAACAAATAACGGACATCGATTTTTAATCGTTTTATAGTTGGGAGCATTTTGGGAGGTACGGTGAACTAGAAAGTTAAATTGAGGAGAACGTCAAACTTGACAATTGCGAAAGCAGGAAAAAGTATAACTATTGGGTTATTTCAACCTATTTGTCACCTAACTAGGATTTCAACTTTACCTAACCTCAAGAATTGCAGTCTTGATATTAAAATAAAACAGAAAATCATCCCATCAAAATATTGATAGCTAGCCACTGGTTTAACTCATTTCTTATTCCTCATCAAGTTGCAGCAAACTTGTAGATATGAATCTCCCGTACTTCTCTAGATTCTACAGTTTAATTTGTTTGTTCGTTGGAATTTAGTCGTCTCCCACTTTGAAAGATTCGTTTAAATTCGTTGCAGAGTTGAACAGTCTCGAAACTCTTTTGGTCCATTTGTTTTTCTCCAAATTTTATTGAACTAAATATTATATTTCGCCCGTGTCTGGTGACTTAAGAGTCTTTCGATGGGAAGGAGAGTTAGATTTCTGTGTTACTTGGGGCTCTTAGATATTGGCAAAGGTGAAATCTTCTTCCATGGTTTCGCAGTTCGATGTTTTATTCAGAGAGGATGATTTAAACTATGTATTACTCATCTGCAGTTTTTTCCCATCCTAAATAACCACATCGTTTCCATTCTAGCATTATAAAGCATCTTTAAAATTCGGAGTAGAAAATCCTATTCCCTTATTTTTGTCTGGAGAGTCGCTCCAGGGGGATTTGAATTAAATAGACTCTGCCATCGTCATTTGTTTGGATTTTGTCATCTTTTACGGGATACGCGCTTTCCCTTTCAGCTGTTTTACTCTTGGCCGATAATTTTTCATTGAGAAAAAGTTATAGTCTTTAGCTACTTCCTATTTAGAGTCTATACTAAAACAAGGCAATGATTGAAGGCGGAGTTAAAACTTAAACCCGTCACTTGCGTTTCTTTTTCCGTCTAGCTTCATTTTTTATGGGAAAAATATCGGCGGAATTAGTACCGAATGCTCATATGCGAAAGAATTTATCAAGTTTTGAGCTCTTATGAATGTTAGATCAGTGCTTAGGGCCTTAACAAGGAATTAAGAGCAGAACCAATCATTAGTGACTTTTCTTTGAACAATTTTGAACAATTCCTTCAGCATTACTGACTAATTTTAGCCATTTTTGGTTTTCTAGTATGCCTATAATTTCTAGTTCACCCACATTTTACATTAATGGTATCGAGTAATAAATATCATCTACTCGATTATCTCGAAATAGCCGAACTTTTCGATCAGTTTGTCAATCGCTAACATGCAATTCTTAAGCACGTAAAGGCACTGCTGGATAGATAACTCACAGAAATCGGATAATTTGAATGGACAATGCTCAACAAACAGATTTAGGGAACACTTCTCTCTATCCTCACCATTGACGCAAATATAAAGCATTTTTACGATTGGGTACTCGGTCTATGATCTCCACTTGCTTATTTCATAAGCCTTCTGATATTCTCGCCTTTCCAATTTAGTATTAATCCGGTTCATTATTCTTTGCGTAGGAACGTGTATGAAAATGCTACTTTCAGCTTCGCTCGGCGCGGACTATATGGGTACTATCTGTTCTGGACTTATTATTAGACCGAGTCTACGAAAATTTTCAATCATTTCCTTGGCTTTTATAATTACAATATAAAGCGCTGTAGAAGAAAAAAATATTCATTCAAGAAATATAGATATTGTAAAATATCTTGTTTGTCGGAACTAACCCAGTTCCCCATTCCTTTCTTTGCATATAATCGAACTATGTCATACTATGTTGAGACACATCTCACTTGATTTTTTGTTTCATATTTAGAAGTATTTATACAATGAAAAATAGAAACGACAATCGAAAATACATTTTTTCCAAATAAAAATAATATGAAGTCGAAAGACTCTATAAAAAGATCAATTAAATCAATAATAAACCGATCACTCCACACGCCACCACTCGCAGCAACCACGACCTCAGGTCAATACCCAAAAACACATAATAGTTGCGAAAATTTCAAATAAAAAAAGAAAACTAAAGACTAATCGATAGACTCTGTCTGACAAAAACTACAGTATGTCCACATATTGTAAATCCGAGAAGCTTGAACAGGAGGAAGTGTAGATTTAATAATCTTTACAAGATTCGAAGAATATAAAAATAAAATTAAAGGCTAAAAAAAGTGATTATCTCACTTTCATCTTCCACACCGAAGAGTTATCGGTTGTTGCAGAGCATCAAATGATAATTTTTTGTCAAAATGAATACATATTCAAAAAATAAACAGAAAAATAGTTAATTTACGAACAATTCAGCTCAAATACTTATGTAAATTCTTAGTTTTCTAAAAGCCTAGTGATTTTAATATATTTTTTTTCTCTCCCTCGTGCAACCTTGCCTTGCTTCCTTTCTTAAGAACCTTATTACTCGAAGACTTTGTCTGATATCTTTTCAGAGGATTTATCTACTGAACCAAATAATTTTGATTCTTTATGGAGGTTTTGAAAGAATGAGCATAAGGGCTGCCACTCATCTTCTTTCTATTTAAAGTAGTTTGATGGGATGATAGCTTTTGAAGTGATTAACTTTTTTTAGAAAGACTTTTAGGCTTCGATGTGCTTCTGTTTTTCATTTTGTTTGCGGAGCTCGGACGAACGATTGACAACGATGTCAATGGTTTCCTTTTCGGTTTCTCAGAGTTTTTTTCGGCTTGATTATACCTCACTTCGATATCTTAGTAGATTTTATCTCGATATACTTTCATTTCTAAGCGAATATTGTCGTCAACCACAGGAACAATCGCTGCCGGGCAAATCTTCAGCTCCTAATTTTCCCAATTTTAAAAAAGCGGAAGTTTCAAAGCCTAATCCGCAGTCAGTCTTTTACGCGGATCCATCCGAATCAAACCTTAAAGTAACTAGTGAAAATCCGGATCAACATCTCCAAAATAATCCCTGAATGATTTTTTTCGGATTTTTATCTGAGAAAACAGCTGCTCAGCGACAGGAGATTCTAAAGCTTCAACATCAGATTTATTAATATGTCCCACAAACTCAAGAATTTTCTAAATCTGATTAATAGTCGAATTTCCTTCGCTATACAATAAAAATACCCGCAAAAAGAGCTTTCCCAGTCAGAATCTCTGCAACAATGCACCCGAAGCTCCACATATCGACAGATTTCCCATAAGATCGACTTGCAAGAAGTAGTTCAGGAGCTCGATACCATTTTGTAGCAACTTATTCAGATAGAACAATCTCTTAATTATCAAAGGAAGCTAAGCTACGTACGAGTCCAAAATCACATAATTTAGATCTACACTCTGAATTCAATAGTATATTAGACGGCTTGAGATCACGGTGAATCAGCTACGCAGAATGGACATACTTAATTCCTTTCAGAATCTGATGAAATATGAATATCTGGTGCATTTTTTCAAGGATGTTAGTTCTAGGTTACCCTCATTATTACCCCACAACTGAGTGTAGATCGGCTTCCATGTATTAGAAAACCATGTATAAATCTTTGTTGTTTTTAGCTCGGATTACTTTGTGAAGTTTTATTACGTTTTCGTGTTGTAACCGATGTAGCACTTACACCTAGCGATATGTTCTTTGAGCATCGATCGAATTCCGGAAAGCATCAAAGGCTTTTTTCAACGCGAAAGTACAATTCGTTTTACGCTCTGTTACCTGCCACACGTGACCATATGCTCCACTCCCCAACTCGCGCACTATAGCATACTCATTGAGAATGTGAGGTTATATGTTTTTCGACATTCAAAATTGCTTTATTTGATAATTAGAAACAAATGGAACATTTATATTGGGTCATGATAAGTAAAATCGAGTTTAAATAGGTAGCTTGCGCGATCAATTTCCCTGAGCCTTCTTAATGGTCTCTTTTTCCTTATCAGCTTCGACCTTATCCCTCTTGACTTGACTCTTTCTACCGAGGGTGAATCCGCCGTCCTTCTTTCTTATATCTATGTTGTCATTGAAACTGTTTCTGAAGGCGGTTACCAAGTTGTTGACTTCAGCCTCGTCCTCCTTTCTAACGTCGGTGATAGCAACACAGGAAGCATTCTTTTGGTGAACGAGCTTACCAAGCAGGTTAGTTCCCCTCACAAAACAGTAAGGAACGTTCATTCTTCTGCAGAGAGCCGGCATCCAAAGAACCAGCTCAATAGGGTCAACGTTGGCAGCGATAGCGACGAATTTCGCCTTCCTATCTTCAATAAGCTTGGTAACATGATTGAGTCCGAATTTCAAGACGTATGGTTTTGGTTTATTGATCTCCTTCTCTGAATATTATACAAATTATACTTTCTGCCTTGGCTTTGGCTTCTAAAACAAGTCTTTCTTTTTTGGCCTTGGAGTCCTCTGGAGTGTATTTTCTGAGGAGTTTGTAGAGAACTTTTGCTGCGTTATTATAGATGGGGTGTACATTGGTTGAGTTGAAGGGCCCTGGAGAACTGGGCGATGGTTCCGGGGACTTTGATTCTACTCATCAAGATTCTTTTTTGCCTTTGGAATTGGATGTACTTGGGCCATTTGACGAATCTGGTGAGGTTCCTCTTGGGCTGAATGTCGTTGCCTTGACGGAAATTTTTAGGTCTCTTTTCGAAAAGAGGGTTGGGTCTTTTCTCAACCTTCCTAGCGCCTTTTTTTGTTTTTCCTCCTTTTCCCTAGCATTAAGATCAACATACCATTAGTTTATGATCAAGAATATTAATTATTAAAAAATAAATATTCCATTTAATAATATCCTTTTCCAAAAAATCATCTTCACCAATCACATATCCTCCCACCTTGCCTCACTCGATCCACCAGCCTCGATCAGTTTTAATCTATGTGCTTTGAATATTTTGAATATTTCGTGACTATCAAGTTTGTAATTCATAATATTCCAAGAATATCGACAACAAAAGTGAAGAATGACCGAACTCACGACCAAACAGTTTCTCTTTATATTGAACTTAAAGAAGTTTTAAATGCCAGCAAGTATTTCATGCCCTCTGACAGTTGTTTGGAAACGAAGTATATTTTCTGATTTGACATAGCTTCCTAATTAGTATCATCAGAATCAGTTGATCTTAACGACGGTAAGACGACGATTGACCAAACTCTAAAACTCCCTGTTAACATGAAATTCGAACTCGCTTCAAATACCTACCAAGAAAAAAAAGTACAGTTGGTTACTTATTCGAAGAGCTTAATCATTTTTACAATGAAAACACCGAAAGGTGACAAGACTGCCGGAGTTATAACGTTAGATCTGTCCATCCCATTGAATAAAAAATAACCCATACGGTAAACCTAGTTCCTTCTCGAAAAATGTCCAATCAATGGGTCTTTCGCAGTTTTGTCGTTAACACATGAATCTATTCAGGAAACATCCTTAAATGACCGGGTAGCAAAAAAATCTGATGGAAAGTAAGCTTCAAATTTTTTAATTTCTGACGAATTTTAGTTTGATAAAATAATTGGTTCCGGATTGCCTGACGTTAACGCATTTAAGGAGAAAAGATAAACCTAAACCTAATAGCTCAAGGCTAAGGTAGCTCTACTCACTCAATAGAACTAACAATTGCAAAGGGAGCTGAAAATATTAAGGAGTAAGAGCGGAAATAGGGACTCTTCCCTGCAATAATAGCTACTAAAATCGAAAAGAATCCAGCATAAGCTTTAGGACCAAATCTAGTAACTTCGATAGCATAGTTCAGAACAAGAAGCCGAACTCTAGAAAATAAGAACAAAGTTCTAAAGCATTTATGATAACTTGTGTGGCAATTTAACACATTTGATGTGAAAACAAGGTCTATAATAGAAAGAAATCACTCTCAGATGGTAATGTACGAGTAAACCTATTCAAACTAATTCACTTTAAGTTTCAAAAGAGCTGAATTTGTTTAGAAGTTTCTTGACACCCCTAGCGACACTTTATTGTTGGCTGCAGTGTTCAGCTTCCATCCTTCTTTCCTGCTCGAATACATAGTCGCATGAGCCCACCTTGTTGTTTTCGACCACGGAGAAGCTAGTGTTTATATCCTTTCTGTCCCATGGTTGAATTAAAGTTAGAACCAAACCGCAAGACCATTCGAGTACTATGTCCCGTTGGAGTTGAGTTCGACTGTCTTGCAGAAGTGCTCGATGCTTTCGAAGGTCGCACTGGCCAAATGATAGACCAGAAATTTTTTGGTTTCGCTAACTAGTAAACTGGGATCAATAGACCTCACAATTGGTTAGTTGGAGATCCACTTTTTCATGGCGGTCATTTTGATGTCGTAAACGTGATCCCAGAAATCTGTCCTTCTGTCTACAAAATGCTCATCCTTAATAAGCGCGCATTTGAAGCTCAGCAAGTCAGGCATCACAATGCCAGTCCCCTTCTTCAAATACTTATCCTTGGTCTCGATCATCTTGTCCATCATACCATCGAGATACAGCACATGCCCCATCGGCTCACCGATTATCACATCTACTTCCTGGTCGAATTCGATGTATGGTAGCACTTTTATGATTTTTCCGATCTGGTCTTATTGCTCCGAAATTATTTTCTCCATAATGTGAACGTTTTGTTGGTACTTGCCATCCTCACGCCCCTCGGGCAGTACGCAAAATACCTCCTTCGCCCCTGCCTAAGCTGCTAAAATCGAGTACAGACAGTTAGCGCTGTGAGTGAGATGCACTACTTTTTTACCGATGAAAAGAAAAGCGTTTTATCTGATGGCACGGCAATATGCATTACAAGTGTTAGTATCCTCGTATGAAAGTTACAGAGTTTCTAAGGAAATGTAATTCACTTTATTGAATTATTTGAAATTGGGGTGTTTATCGCAAGGCTATTAAAGCTACTGACTCACTTCTTACATCCTGGTTGCTATGTTATGATATATTGAGATTTTTAATAGGTTAGACCTAAGTATCACTGTATAAAGTCGGTTTTTTTAACATCAAACAGATTTTATTCAACAAAAAATAGGGCAAAGGGAAATAATTATTGAATATTTAAGCCGGAGAAACTTTTAAAATTATCGAAACGAAAAGCTAGCCAATAAAACGGTGAGACTGATTATTTTTTGTCCTCTGGAAATTAGGTTTGATGGGTACTGCAAATTTGATGAAACATAGTGTATTTTTATTTTTTATAGTTGAATTTTAACGATTAAGAATGAAGACTGCGGGAAAGATAAAAGACCAATCAGAATTTGTCAACGGTCAAACTCAAAATCCACCCCTAGGCGAGACTTCTCAAAACATTCCTCGGTAACCCTCTAAATAATCCCCGAAATTACGCAGAAAATATCAGGGTTCGCTAACCTACAAATATCAAGTAGATGACTTTCCAGTTTAAGACCCCCCTATTGGGTCTCACGCTGTAGAAATTAAGCACGCCCAGGGCATACAGAACACTGTAGGCAAGTAAAACTGCTAAAAACCGTCAACTTTCAATGACAGCTACATCAAATATTCAGAAAGAATAATCAAAAATGACTAAAATCCTGCTGGCATTTTCATATCCAAAATGAAATAACAAATCGAAGGGACTAAACAGCTCCGCATCAAACAAACCTCTTTAAATAATACTCATCTAGGTTCCGTCGACTCTTCGAAAAATTAATAGAATCAACCGTAATCTCACACCAGTTCCCAGTCTGTTGCCTCTTTTTTAACCACAGCAGACACTGAAAGCGAAGTGCAAAGTTTTAAAGAGAAAGTAGATCATGTAAATTAAAAAATATAAGGAAAATTTGGAGACCTATAAAGTAAATTAAAATAGCTCGAACTGTTGCGAAGAAAAAGAAAAGACTAAAAAGCATAACAATAGAAGTAACGGCAACAATAAATTCAGCTCACCAAAAAGAGATAAGAATAGTAATAGCGGTAGCACCAAAAGCAGAGATAACTGATAGTTGAAAGATAAAGACAAAGACGGCTAAAGATTCAGCAAGAAAGATAGTAGCAAGCCTGCAGGTTAAGACGGCAGTAAAATTAGATGTAAGTGCTGAGAAAAAACAAGGTGGAAAACCAGAAGAAAAACTAAACAATTGTTAAGAGCGTTCTGATTTAGTCGCACGATAATTAGCAGTAATAGTGCGAAAGCTTCGTAAAAATGCCGGAATCTTTCATGAAAAAAAGCACCTGCTAGGAATTAATCGGAAAGTTTAAGGGCTCAGAGAAGTTTCCCAGGGAATTCACTATTCTCGTCAATCGCATCAGGTAGCAGGTTGAACTCGATACCTAGTTCACCAAAATCATTCTCAGCTTTTAGAAAAACAGACTCCAGGAAGTCAAATCCTACATTCAAACCAACTATCAACACGTCGACATGTCGAATTTCGAAATTACTCCCGTGGAAATCGATCCACTGCTCGAAAGAGGACAGTAGCAATATCCTGACAACACTACTCAACAACTCGGAAACTGGCTGCATCGAATCCATGCCAAAATGGAGAAGAACTACATGACAAAACTGCATCAAAAATTTGATACCAGAACCGTTGAAATTTTATTAGAAGAACTTGGAAGTAACACCAATCCCACACTCACAATCGGTCATTTTGCAAGTTATTTAAATATGAGGACCGCACAAACCTTTCGAAACAGATCGATGGTTAAGTTGCTCCGGAGACTTAATATTTGTAGTCAAACTTTAGACAAAACGGCATTCAGAAAAATGCTATGCAAAAAAAATCTTCCATAAATCACGGAATGAGGCCATTTTGAAATTTGATTGTTTTTTTCAAGTACGAAAATTGCATGTTCCACCTTGACTTGTATTCTTAAAGACATTTTTTATTGGTAAGTGAAATTTGATGGGTGAGATTTAATGAGTGAAAATTAATGAGTAAAATAGGAAAGTAAGTGGGGGAATATTGATTACAAACATCAGCAGCACTAGGGTTATAGGGTCTTAGTGTATTGTTAGCATCTTTAACAGTAGAATTTGGCTCTTTGACATCCCTATACCACGAAGGGCACCCAGCAGGCAAGTCCAATGAGCAAGGTGAGGCACCAGAGTCCCGTGAAACAAGTCGGTTAATGCTCAAGTAAGAGTGCTCCTTTGCACTTGGGACATGTTCGGTCCGTTAGTCGTATGACTTATACTTGCTCCATCGCCTATTCATCCATTATTTTGATTATCTTTAGCAAGTTCTTAGTTATTTATAATTGAATTCTCCCGACATAAACAATCAACATGTTTTCTTCACAGTTTGTTCATTAAGTATTGGTAAATGAAGGAGTATTGCTACTCTGTTTGGATGCAGCCCAAACGGTGCTTTCTGAAGTTTTCAATAATCGCAAACACTGAAAGCTCTTTCTTCTGTCTCACCCACCTCTAACCTTAAACTATAGCAGCTAAAGTCCCAGTTCTTCCAACTCCAGCACTACAATGAATGATAATGTGTTTTTTTTCATCTACTTATTTGATAACCATCCCAATCACGTGCTCGAGGATGTTGAGGGTATGTCCCACCGGTGCTTTCATGTCAGACCATCCTGTCCACTTGAATATACGTAAATCAATACATGATAATGCTTGACAGTTTTTTCTCCATCCTTTCCCTTAATCGAAAAAACACTCTCTTTGAAATCTTTATCGAACTCCTTCTCCCCCACCGTCCTAATTGTCAAATCTTTGAATTTGAGTTCCTCTTCAAGTTAAGGCCAGTATTTATGGGCTTGATTCTTGCATTACAAAAAATTGATTACTCCTCTTCTTGGGTCGACAAACATACAGACCATCACAATCATACTCACATTTTTGTGGTAAACTGCTTGCCAGAAATTCTAGAAATCAGGAACAGGAGCTTGACAAAACGTCGCAAATTAGTTTCCGTCCACAATGGATTTCATGCAGCTGGCATTCAGATAGTAATTTTCTATCTACGGAATTTTGACGCGGTTGTGCTCATCTATATGCCTCTCAATTTCTACATGTCAAAATATTGGTATAACGATTCATATTGGTTTTTGCCTGACAAATAAGCTTTTCATCCACCAATTTTGCTTCATTCAGAACCTTAGTAACATCAGCATTACATTGAATTCGTGTTCAATTTGTTTATTACTTATTTTTTTGAATTACGGAACTGACTGAGGTTTTATGTACTGTTCCCTGTATTTGCGAAGATCTTTCGGGTAGCGAAATATTTCTTATCCCTCTTCTTTCATTTGGTTGATTTATAGATAAATATTGGAAAAAATTAAATTTAATGAGAAAAAACTTCGAATATCAAAGCCGAGCTTTTCTTTCACTTGTCGGTGCTTTTTGTTTTCTTATTGCCTATTTTATATAGTACATCGCTGATTCGAGGGTGATGCACCTTGTTGTTCATATTTACAATTTGATAACCTGATTGAGTTCTAGCAACTTAAATCCCCACCTTTTGGAAAAATTGGGTTATCTTTTGCTGGTTATTTATAGGCTAGTTGAGATAATTGTGAGTTTAAAATTGTTTTAAAGGGGGCTGTTTAATATGCGAGTACTGTGCTTTTCTTACTTGATTCGTCTCTTTGACGTTCTGAGCTTCAGATTTCTTTAATTATGAAGATGCTTCCATAATCGGGTTTAGTTGTTTTTTGGATGATATTCTGTTCACACTCTAAATCACAGCTTTTTTGAGGGAATCCGGTTCTGCTGGGATTTATTGCGATAGGGATTTTTACCTTTTAATAGCCTGAATTGTTACTAGTTGCGCATTACCAATTTTTGGAATTTTAATCGGACTCTTGACGACAACATTTTAATTTTTAGAGGGAGTCCCATACTTGGACAGTTTCCTCTTGCTCTCCAGTATTTTGGTGGATTTCCTGTGTTGTGGAGAATATTCTTTTTCAGCAGGCTCTGTCAGTTTAATCTAATTTTTCTTTGCGTGAACCTTGCTATTACTATCCTAATGATTCAGAGTTTTCAGTTTGTTTTTGCTGCTGCTTTTGTTTGTAGACCCTTTGTTGGATCGATGGTGATAGCTTTTTCGCCTACTGATGTTATTAGAACTTCCCTATCGAGATTTTACTCTTATTTAATTGTCGTCATCATCTTACACGTGGTGTTATTCGACTACTCTCTCCTCCCTTTCTGACTCTGAGTCGGAAGATCCCTCTCCGTTTTCTCGACAATTTTCTGACCTGACTTTTCCCATTTCTTACAACATCTTGTCTTTCCGAGATATACTCTATTTGCTCTACCCGAAAAACAGAACCAAAGTCTCTAAAAGTTTCTTTCCAATCTTTTTATACTGATCCTCGTCGTAATGATAACTAGCATCTTCTGCCGAACAATAAGATGCCTCCATTGTGAGCACACTGTCGCATTTGAGCCTCCTCCAGAGTGCAACACGAGCTGTTCCTTCCTTATCTTTTGGGCAAAGTCTCATGTCACTCCATTTGCTCCTCTGGAATACAAACTTATTGTCGATCGCATTTCCAAATGCATACGTAAATACCCTATCATCACTAATTCCAAACTTCTCCCTTTGAGATCCTGCCCTACACCCATAAAAAAAACAGTTTTTCCTCTTTGAATGACTATGGAGATCAATAACCATCGCAACCTTGCACCTCAGTTTGTCGATTGCATTCTTAACGCAGTGCACTTCAGGTGCAGTTCGAATATTAGTCCTCTTCCACTGTCGGTTTAAATCGTATCCCTTCGAATTGCACCTGGAGTTCCCAATTATAACCCCGTCTGGGTTTATCATAGGGATTATCTTAATAGTGTAGTTTTATAAAAGTTCGTACGCTACTTGACCGTTAGCTATTTCTTATATCAACCCTTCCGTTATAAATGAACTTGCAGTTTAAATCGGGTGTGCTCTTGACAAAATCAGAATTACGGGTTTTTACTTCATCTTTTCCCTCTCAAGTGATGAAGCACCATTTTTTCTACCATACCGTAATTTATTCTGAGATTATTGTATACTTTTGTCAGCAGAACACTTGTCTTTCGACCTATCTTAGTTTTTATTTTCTCTGCGCTACTTCCGAGCAAATGTCACCATTTCCACTCTATTTCCTAGGAAGCTCCTTCCTAACAAAATCCTCTTAATAGTGCATCCACTGTCGGGAGATCTACAGATTCCGTCCAGGCTTTTATACAATCTCGAATAAGTGTACGGTTGATTATAGGATACGTACACATCTTCGTGAGTGTGGAGAATCAAAGTAAAACTCAGTGAGTAATAGTTTCTATGACTTGAATTTCCTGAGGCTTCTTTGCTCGCCTGCTCAGAAACTGTGTCATTTGTCTTCGTTATGCTTGGATCACCAATATATTTTGTCTATCTCTTACGAATGAAGTTGTTTTTCCGGTAGACAATCTCTTTTCCCTCTTTTCCCCAAACCCCACATCTACAAACTGACAATTTCAGACCGTCTCCGAAAAATGTTTTATTTTTTGTCATGTTTAAAATTGATATTCGGAAGTGCTGATCGTACTACGTTTCATTTTTCACTTGAAAGTAGAACCATTGTCCATAATTGTGTTTGGTATTTGAGTCAAAACGAGTCACCAAATAATAGGTGGCTTCATTTTCACGAATGGCATACCTTAAATTGGATGATTAGAAATTGTCAGAAAACGTGAGCTAACTTGTCGAAAGTGATGGACGAACGATTTTTCTTTTGGGCGGGGTTGGGGGTTTTCTCAGGTAATTCTATTTTTTATTGGTAGTTTAATTAAGGGACAGTCTCTCGTCGGCTTATATTTTATCCAAGTCAATGTCCCCAATTGTACTTTTGAAAACAACATTGCTTCTTTTTATAAACTCCTCCAGATCAGTTCCTGAGGTTTTTAGCAGTTAGAGATCTTTTTATTTTGTTCGATTAGGCTTTTCGTTTTTTCTTTAGAGAAGCCAATGAGAGCTGGTTTATGAGCTGATGTTTATGTCAGAAACGGGTCCTGCATAATGCTTTGGCGGAGATGTGGGTTAGCAGGGCAGAATCTACAATGCCTACGACACTAATCTACCAGAAACATTTCTCTATTCTTGATTGCGAGGAGGTGTTTAGAAAACATTTTGTTTGTAATTTGTATGCATTAGCTGATCGAGCTGCTTGTAAATTTTATAATCCGATAAAACCACAAATTTTATTGAAAACTACTCTAAAACATTACTTCACGACTTATCAACTTAACATTTCCAAAAACTGCCCTTCGTTCGCTCAAATCATATCTCGTGTCATCTTGTCTATTATAAAATTGCGATTTCTGACTAATAGCTGAAGACAACAGCATTGAAAATTAAAACCTCCAATTTATAATAATAACTGCCACTTCTCGAGCATAAGTCTAAAAAAGAATGTCGTCGGTCTACAGTATTAACCAAAACACTTCTCCGACCCAATAATACAAAAAGATCTTTTGCGCGTATCATCGAACCTAATTCCTCACCAACTTCTGCATTTAAAGTAAATAAAATAGTAGTCCAGAGTAATGCCTGATGCCAATGTGTCCCTCCTGCGTCGCGTAACACACCGAATATCATAACAAGTCCTCCCAGAGACCTACATACATCAATCTCCAGGAAGCGCTACAAGATGTACGACAGAACTGCTACACGATGATCGTAAACCTGGAATAAAAACAAAAAAGAAACGTAAAACCGAAATGTTATCCAAGGATTAAATACTCCATCATGTTGAAGATCTCCCTTAACATGTCCATTAACAACTTACTCTCGCCAAGTAATCCATCTTTTAGCATATTTAAACCCTTTTCCAGCAATACTAATAACAAATCATCAAAGATGTCACGAACAAATACCAATAGAGCAAAGTGTACAGCCAGTAGTAATCCGAAGAAGTCAGGTCAGCTATTATCGGGTGCATCTAAAATATGTACGAAAAAATTCATATCCTCAAAAGTGATCAGTGTCTAGCAGGACTGATTACCTACTATGGAGAAGATCAGCAGCTATACGAGCAAACCATCAGCGAGGTTTAGGAGTATCTGGAAAGGCACAAGAAAACGGGGAAAATTTCAATCAATCTTCACAAACAAACTTTAGCCATGCAGCTGGAGGGACTCTGTTTTAAAGTACTGAGTCCAATTATGGCTGTGGACAGTAGTCATGGATACGAGTATCATCTTTTTTATCTTAGACCTCTTGGTTAAAATTCTGTGAAAAGAAACATCCCAACGAGCTCGTCACGTCCATCCCTCAATAAAACCCATGAACTGACACTGAACACCAATATAAACAACAATAATAGCATGTATCGAAATCACTCGACTTCCTTCAATAAGATGGGTTCCCAGGCTAATCAATCAAGAACTCATTTGTGAAGTGTGAGCTGTTTTTTTCGATTTTTGACATTTATTATCCCCAGCTATTATTTATTATGTACACTCTTGGGCTGAAATCGACAAATTATAATCAAAATATTAAACAGATGAAAACGAATGAAAAGAATAAAAAGTAATCACGGTCAAACTATTCCTAACCCTTAAAAGATATGGATTCAGCATATTCCGAAGATTTTGCTCTAACAACAGTGTCATCATATGCCCAGTTTGAAAACCTTCTCAATTAAGACGAGGATATTTTAAACAAACTTTACGAAAAGTCAGTGTTTTTATCGAAAAAGACTCCAATTTAGTCTGTCCGTGATCAGAAACAGGAAGTTTTCAATCACAATGGGATAATTCTGAAGCAATTGTAAAACGGAGCGTTAACAATTTACTTCGATCCTAAATGTTCTCCACATCAGGATTATCTATTTCAGACGAATGCTGAATTGCGAGCCAATGTATAGCTCCTAGAGGAATCAATCTAAAATATTAGAAGGAACTAGGAGGAAAATTACAGGAGAAAATTGGAAGAAAAGTAACAGAACATAGAATTTCTCTCGCATAAAATTTTAGCAATCGAATAAATATTCGCAGACCTTCAAAACTAAAACCAACTTCTAAAACTTTAAGTCTCTAATATGTCCGCCCTGAATTTTCCCAACACAAGCATAGATAGCGCAATTATTTGTGCTGACGAGGATAACCCATTCTTTTCAGAACAAGAACTTATATAGAAATCGCGGAAAAACGTGGCAAAACACTAAAAGCCTCCTTCAAATCAAATCGCAGTTCAAAAATCGGAAGAACACAGCGGGGAGAATTCAGTGGAAATTAGAAAGCAAATAGTAAGGGAAATTCCAGTTTACATTGAAAAGTAGATTGTAAAAGAAATTGTGATATAGACTCCGGTACAACAGTCTTTTTAATAGAACAAAGTTGAAATAATGAATAACTTAAAAATTTGGATAGCTTAGTCGGAGGAAATTCGAAAATAAATTCAAAACTATTTAGATTTAACACTATAAAACAAACCGTCCGATCAAAAAACTGAGTCTATCAACTAGTTTAGCAGTAATAGCGGAGTAAATGGTCCTCGTTTTGAAGTGGGAAACGATTAAAATGCTGAAAAACGAAGTAATAAACTCTTTGGTTGCTAAATTTCCGACTATCAAAAACTATAGTAAGGAAAGCACTAAGTCGCTGAAGAGTAGAAAGCAGTCGACAGGAAGGAGCAACACTTTTAGACTTAACTGTCAGGAAAATACAAAAATTCGATGATCGAGTCGAAAAGCGGGAGTTCTTTCGTTAGCATCTACTCTTCAGAGAGAAATAGAAACTCGTAAGCTCAAACCGCGTAGCGACTGCCAATTGAATCCGTTATTACCGACAAAAACTCGGAATCTAAGGTTTACGTAGAAATCATAAAAGAAGTCCCCGTTGTTAAGTAGGTAATTCGGTAAGTTCCCGCCCCTCCAATATACATTTAAGTTATCAAAGAAGTCATAAAGTAGGTACCCACCGATATAGTCATTTAAAAGGTCAAAGAGGTCTAGGTGATCAAAGAAGTTCTAAAAGAAATCGAAGTCATAAAGGAAGTGAAAGTAATTTAGAAAGTTCCTTTTGAAGTCTAAGTCATAAAATATGTCGAAATTCCTAAGGAGGTGATCAGGGAAGTTGAGATCGTGAAATAAGTAGAAGTTCCTAAAGAGGTAATCAGGGAAGTCGAAGTTGTTAAATAAGTTTAAATTATTAAATAGGTTATGGTACCTCACTAGATATTAAAATAGGTGGAAGTTGTTAGATAGGTCTAAAAGGAGATTGAGGTAGTTAAGGAAGTAGAGGTCATTAGATACGTTTAAAAGGAGATCGAGGTGGTTAAAGAAGTGGAGGTTGTTATGGAGATAGAAAAGCCGATCGAAATAGTTCGTGAAGTGTAGGTCGTACGGGAAGTATAAAAACCAGTGTAAATCATAAAATAGGTCGAGGTGCTGAGATAAGTTTAGATAATAAGGGAAGTGCCTGTTGAAGTGGTAAGATAAGTCTACAAATAAGTTGAAATCGTGAAGCAGGTCGCAGTTCCTTTCGAATAGTCCTCGATGGAAAGCTGGAGCATCGGGAAATCCAAGAGCAAAAGTTCAAATTACAACGTCGAACAACCTTTGAACATCGGGGAAGGTGACGGAGCATCTAATAGTCGTTCTTTCGATATTAAAGACCAATACAGCGATGGTTTCAACGAAAAAAATCAGCCTCCAGAGTAATTTAGTTAAAAAATTGACAAATAAAGCGGGTAATACTATCGGGTACTATTGCTGAAGGTGGGGTAAGAGTCGAAAATGCTCGTAGAATAAAATTAACACTTTAAAGACAAAATCACATTTCTCACCAATTCCTTGCACGAATAAAAGGAAAACATTCGACACCTCCATGAAGAGCTGAAAAGAAAAACCCGATAACTATAGAAAATTAGGGGGGAAATTCACAACAGTGGGGCCCGCGGAAAACACTAACTTTAGCTATAGGAAAGACTCTAAAGACAGGCAAATTTTATCAAATAGCTTACCTCACTAAACAATTTTCTTAAGTCGCAACTCAAAAACTAGCAAAGCACTCGTAAAATAATTCAAAAACAGTTTAGGGACCTTCACATCGAAAGTAGTAATATTGAAAAATCTCTTCGATAATCATGCAAAAAACACTAAGACTAAATCCAAAAATTACAGTCAGAGAATAAATCTTACAGATAGGAGCTGGTCTAGCTTAAAAGTATGAACATTTAAGTTAAAAATATTTTCGCTTAGACCAGCGGGCGGTCTTACGGAAACGCACAGGCATAAGAATAACTCTTGTCTCTGAAACATAATATTTAATCTCTAAAGGAGGAAGAATAAGAGATAAATAAGAAGTTGTCGAGTGCTAAATAGGAGCATCATGATCTGGAGGTAAAAAACAACTAGCTAAAACTTTCCTGTGAAAACTAAACTCTTACACTCAGAGATGCGGTCGATCGTCTGAAATTCAACATGAAAAATCTATAGGCCGAAAATGCAAAGCTCAAGCTAACACACGCCTAGCATCAGTTGGCCATGAACCAGCAAAAACCGGAAAACATGATATACCCCTCATCGGAGATAAAAATCAGTGAAGTGACTCAACCTCCATCCAAAAAGAGCAAAATTGCTATTCAATAAATCTCAAACGGTGACATAGAAAATTCTACTTTTACCTAACGGATATAGATGCAGACTATCCGCAGCATTAACTAGATTCATCGAAATTATCAGCGAACTTTAGATCAAAAAAATCAGGAAATTTCAAACTTAAAGTAAAGCTTAAGGGTTTATAAAAAATAAACGTTAAATAGGAAATCTAGGCAGTAGACACTGCAAGAGTCGCCAGGGATTTCAGAGTTGATAGGCTCGACTCAGTATCATGTCGAGCTTAGCTAGTACTTGAAAAAAGTGCTAAGTCAATTAGCTGAGACTTAAACTACTCTTTAGTTCGAAATAAACGAGAAAAGAAAGCTTCAAGGAATCGTCGAAAACTTGGAAAGATAGAAAACGCGAAAAAGCAAGGGAAGGGGAGTATTTAACGAAACAAATAAAGATTCACGGGCGTAGTCTTATGATTAGCTTGACAACGAATCTGTATTGCTCGATGAAATTGTCAATGAGCTTTAGAGATAAAAAAATCTCAATAATAAATACTGTCAAAGAATATTGTCTTTGTCAGAAGAACTAGATAGACTGCATTTCGCTCTCAGTCGGAGATAAATCGATAAAAAGTAAAAAAATCACCGGTAATTGTCCGAAACCCGAAATTAAATAAAATTTCTCACTTAATAACTTGAAAAGGCGAACAGATAGAATTTATACTTGCGCTAAAAAAATCTTGACTACATTTGCCTCAAAAAAAACCTATCGAGGGCATCATTGAAGAGCAATTCACCCGATAAGGATAAACTAAATGTCTAAGAGCAATTCTTTGATTTCGAGGAAAAATAGTTTTTTTCGAATTTGGATAGTCAAAATAAGGAACTTTAAAAACTTAAGAAGGAACTTCAGGAGTATAAGGAAAAATTTTAATTGATGGAGTTCAGGTCGAAGAAGAATTAAAAGGCTAAGCATATCGTTCACATTATCAAGTGATTTATTTTTGACTGAGTTATTATTTTATTTATTAAATTGTGAATGCTATGTCTTGTATAAACCTAGCAAGTCAGCAAAAATTCGATCACATAATAATTTTAACATTCCAAACCAAAATTAATCTTTCGTGGTCAGTCCCATGTTTGTCAAACTCGTTTATGGCCTGGAAATCCACCTCTACAGTGGAAGGCTAAGCCTTTCAGCTATCAGGGGTCACGCTTAAAAGGTGTTCAAAAAGCTACCAAAACAATATGTCTTTTGCTATATTGATTCTTAAGGTGACAAGATAACCGTGAACTCGTAAGAAGACCTGTCGGGAGTGAACTGTGGAGTGATAAAGATGACGATCGTCGATTTTGAAGATGGCCTGAGAAGCTTAAGTGAAAGCTCCTTTAGCGATTTTGATGACTTTATTGGATACTCCTAATCTGAGTTTGAACTCGAAAACACTGAGGAACAGTCTCTTCATACTTAAAAAAGGCTGGAAGACTATTTGGAATGCAAATCCAAGTCGGAAGACTGGGAGTAGGAGGAGAATTTGCTAAATTCAGTAAGTAAAAATTACCTTTCTGATGTGTGTAGCAAAGTGGCAGGGAACATCGCTAAGGAGTAAAAATAATTGCTTTTTTCAGTTAGCAATTAGTACTTCTTTGACATGGAAAATAAAGTTGCCAATTTTGCCATTTAGTAAGAAAATATCATTCCAAAAATGAGTAAGGATTTTATCTAGTCCATCGGTGACAAATGCATTGATAAAGCTGTCGAAGACTAGGAAAACTTGACCAAAAACTGTGTTGGAGATTTTCTTGACAAATTATTTGCAAATGCGACTGAAAAGCTCCTTTAGTAGGAAAGACAAGCTAAAACTAAAAAGTTCAAAAAGCCAAAAGTAATATTGAAACAAATTCCGAGACTTTTCCGAAAATAAGTTTCGAAAAGCGTCGGACATAAGGGTAATAAAGAATCTAAAGTTCAAAAGATAAACCCGGAAAAATAGTTAGACGTAAAAAGTGTCAAGGTCGGAAAGACTCCATTCAGCAGTTTGAACCTTCATCTACCAAATACAACGGAAAGATTGGACTAGACCGACATTGATGCTATAGTTAATAAAAAAATTGAAGCTATTATTCCCAGAATTATCGAAGATGTGACACAAATTCTTGAATCAAGGCTCACAAAGCAAAGCTGTTTCAAGTGTGAAAAATCATAGCTCGAAGTCTAAAAGATGATTAATCGGCAGTTTTTGAAAAAGCATAACTATAGAAGGTAGCAAAGTCTCGATGCTAAAAAGAACAAGTGAACGTTGATTTGTCTCTATCAATTAAATAAAATACATCCTAATTTGAATGGTTTAATGCATAGCGAAAACAAAAATATTTAAAGTATAAGCTTGAAGCAACCGTTTGATTTTTGATGGTCTTATAGAAGACAGGTGAAAAACTGAATCAAAAATACAGAGTGGTCTGATCAAGAGATTACCGAATGGTATCTTCGAGAACTTTTTTGTAGGAGTTGTGGTCTTTGGCCTTGGCCTTGGCGAGATACTTGATTTCCTCGAGTTTTTCAAGCAAATATTTAGTATAGGAGTCTGTGGCGACCATCCTTGCGGTCTTTTTATCGTTAGTCATCGAACTGAGTTTTCCTCCTTCGATAAAAATTCTGATAATGCATTATGGATTTCTCTTCATGACAGCGAGATGAAGGGGTGTTCTCCCATACATATCTCTTGCCTAAGGAATAGCCCGATATTTTTCCAGCAGAATCTTCACTATTTCAATGTGACCCTCTCTCGCTGCCCAATGCAGACCCGTCATCCTCTGCTCATCAACATCGTACGCAAGGTAGGGATTCCCCTCCAGCATCTTATACACAGATTCATCCTTCTCTTTCACCCCTTGGAAAAACTACAAACTGTTGTAGTACCCGTTAGCCTTCTTGACAAACCCTTTGTTTTTAATCACTTCCCTCAAACTCAGGTTCTTCGATTTTAACTCCCCAACAATACTTTTAACTGCACTTCTGAACCTCTATTTCACCTCTCTTCTGTCTCTCCGCTGAAACTTTTACTTAGAATTTTGCTGAATTAAGGATTTGTGTTTTCTATCGACAAAGTGACTCTCCTATAATACCCAATCTCCAACGTATCCTGGCTTTTGTTTTGGCATTTTGTATGGGACCTGGGGTACAATTTAATAGGTGTAGGGCACTGGTTAGAGTTTGGGAGGGGGAGTGGGGGGTTTAGGAAAGTGTACTTTTAGTTTTCGCGGAAGGGCTCTGAAGTCTAGAGGTTAAGACTAGACCCCAATATGTTGTTAATTTCGTAAAAAATCTTAAAGCGGACTTGTGTCGTCAACCTCCTGAACTTTTTTTTGGTATGCCTGTCTAACAATGGACTCTTTGTGAATCGTCTTCTTATTTTTTATTATCTTGGCGTTTTTGTAGAAGCCCACCAGAGAATCGTGAAGTTCGAGCGACATTCCGATGAAATTTATTGTTAACTAATCTATAATTTTTAATCATGCTGAATATAAGATATATGCTAACTTCCGAAAGGAATTATCATTTCAAAGCATAAACTCCCAATAGAACCAGCAATAATCCTATAACAGTCCCAATTGTAATCATTTCGACGTTATTGGATTTGTTGGTTTCCTTGATTGAGCCATTTTAGAGATTTTCGCTTACCACTTTCAATTTCGCCGTGCTTTACGAATTGTTTGAAATTTAAACTGGCAGATTGTTCGACAGTTAGATTGGTACTTTTAGGGTTTGAGCGATGGGTTTGCGGGTATTTGCCATTGTATTTCGATTACAGAGTTTGGAGTATGGAGATAATTTCTCGTTCCAAGAGTACATTGATGGTTGATAGCTTTTTAGCATCTGTGAGTTAACATTTATTTGAAATTTCAAGTTATTTGAATTTACAATTGTGGAACTGTTATGAATATGAGACTGATTTTAAGAGTTATCCCTATTTTTCCCCTTTTCTTTCATGTTTTCCTATTTATCTCTTCCCTCCATAAAGTCGAACAGGTATTGGTTGGTCCTCTCTACATTTTCTCTCTCCGCTTTCAGAC
>JAOWAT010092226.1:0-10707 GCA_028571025.1 Longipedia americana
AAAGTTCATTAAGGATTCAGATCTCAGGTTCACTTTGTTTGTTGTTCTTCCTATTAACAGAGGTTCCTGCAACTCTTTCTCACGCAGGGTACTGGGGTTCCAGGCCTTGTTTGTAATTAAAGAAATGAGTTTGAAACATTTTCAATTCTTAGTTAAGTTTTCTCCATGGTGGCAAAGTTTCTTCATTTATTTGCTTTGGCTCTTCTCCATAACCAACACAATTTCTGCATGTAAACACAAAAGTGGGATCCCACTGCAATTTCACCTCCAACAGCTTTAGCGCATTTTCACCCCAGAATCGTGATTGAAATTGCCCATCTTCCAAAGTGGCTTCAGATTCACTGAAGTATGACCCACCTGTGGAGTAGGCATACAATTTTGGACCAAAGTCTTCATGCATGTATTTAGATTTTTCTTCCCAAGTCATGTTATTGTTCACAATACTAAACACAGCTGGAGCAATGATATGGTTAACTCCAGTTCTGAAAGTATAATTCTGAAATTAACTTGTGATATTTTCAAAATGTATTTAATACAACTTAGCCTGTGACAATCATTTTGACAAAAACTTCTTGTCTTTAATGTCATTTTCACTGAAATCTAACTCACTCAGCCAAATTTTTGAAAATTTCCTAAATTACTGAAGGTTTACTCAATACTTTAAACCTAAACAGTAGAATTTGACTCTCAGAAACAAATGATTATCTCTCTTAAGATTTATTATTTCAAATAACCTCCTAAATCATTGTACTTATTAGACACAAAGTTGGAGTCCTAATTATCTGTGATATTTTATTATCCTGTTGATCCAAAAATCCAAAAATTGCAAAAGTAGATATATATCAGGTTTCTCCAAATTGGGCTGATACAAATTTTTACCTGAATTGTTGAGACACTGCAGTATTTTTGATATCATCATTGTCATAAGTGCTAGCTAATGAATGAGCGAAATTGTACCCCAGATTGCAATATTCTTGTTGTAAACATGCTGGAAACCATTGTGACACAAGAAATAATGCAAAATCCTCACTTTGGCATGTTGAAGCATTGAAGAAAGCTGAAGTCCAATCATCTATTTGATATTGAGTTCCGATGCTTTCATATGCTTGATCTTGTAATTTATCATAATATGTGTCATAAATCTTTGTTTCATTGGTAAGTGTCATGTCATAAAATTCTGAAATTAAAAATTGAAATATTATATGTAAGATGATAGATACCTGATTTTAGTCTATAGATAAATTTGATGTAACCATGAAATGGAGTGCAAAGCTGGAACTGAATTAATAAAATGTTATCTCAATATGTTTGGTAAAAAACTTGAATATCATTAGCAGCAAAAGATTCAGTGGTACCCTTTTAGTCATTCAATTTTGATATCTTGTTCCTATGCATAACTTACCTGAAAATGCTTCTTGCAGAGTCCATAAATCAGAATCATTCATATCAGCTCCAACATGAAGAGCTTCAGCAATGTAAAAGATCCAAATATCATTCCTAAGTGGGTAAAGGAATGCATATGAGCTCCAATATTTTCCAGCTTTGGCGCACCAACTTAAGTATGCATTAATGATTCCAATAAGTTGGTCTGAATCTTCATAATACCCAACAAATGACAGATCTTGTCTGAAGTAGCAATTTTCAACACAGTCATCTCTAAAATTTAGATTTATTCTTTAAGATAAGTATTAGATAATTCCAATTTAATGATCTACATGAATCATCTACAGAAGTATATGATTTCGGGCTCCCATTTGACAAAAATATTCCTGAAACTGTAATCTGAAATGGTAATCTATTTTTAACAAAATTTTTATTTACATCTACCTTGGTTTATGTACTTTGACCGTTAGTGAAGTAATAACTCCCCAGTTTCCTCCTCCACCTCCTCTCAATGCCCAAAATAAGTCTGTGCTTTCAGTCTCATATGTCTGTGTCTTATCAAAAGATGTCACTATTGTTCCCTTTGAGTTTGCAGTGATGTGACTTCCATCAGCACCAATTAATTCAACTTCTAAAACCTATAAAAGCATAGGGATGTACTGTATTCCAGTTGATGATGCATCATTAGAAAATTCATATACAAAGGTAGAATTTGGCTACTTGAGTGCTGGAATTTTTTGTTCAAGATAATAATCTCTACTCTTCTTAAACTGTGTGACAAAAGATCTGTTTTGCACTTGCAGGATTAGTAGAATATCAATAACAAATCCTCATTCAGTCAGTGACAAATATCAGCTGATATTCTACCATTCCTGCAATAGGAAAACATATTTCAGCAGGCAACAAAAAGAAGACATTTAGAGAATCAGGTTGTTAAATATGGAAAAGAAGTCAAAATTTAGTTTCCATGAGAAAAATTGAAGTTACAAAAAATGTTTGGCCAAAGTTGGTTTTTTACTTTAGCAAAAGAAAATCAAATAAAAAAGGTTATTTTTAAGTAATTTTGGACAATTTAATACCTTGAAAAATGAACCATAAAATGGACTCATTTTACTGAATAAGATTTGCATGGAATTGGCATTTTAAAAAAATCTTTGCATGGGTATGTTTTATTTTTTGAATAATAACTTTGCCTTAACTACATTTTCCAGAAATATCATTTTTGTATTGGGCAATTGATTTTGACTTCTTTGACATATTTAACAACCTTGCATAGGACTGATCTTTATTATTTGTGTATTCAACAACAACTTCACATAGATATACCAATGTTATACAAATGCAATATTAGTACCTGATCCACTCCCAGTCCATGCAGTGGTGACAATGGACTGTGTCCTCCACCAAGCATCCATCCCACAACACCAACTTCACCTGCATGGCCAGAAACTACAATCCGTCCAACTTCATTGGCCAATTGATGAACGCCCTTCCGAAGATTGGCCATCTTGCTAGTGCCCCATGTCATACCGGCTCCTAGTTTGACATATCCATCTGAATGACCAAATTGATTGGATTCTTCCAGATTGAATTCAGCTCCCCTGTAATCAATAAAAGACAATTTGAGTCTCACATTTAAGTCTTATGGTACTACTCCATCCCATTGAAATTGGCCAAACGGGGATAAATCAGGTGTTCCATTGAAATTGGCCAAACGGAAAAGATAGATTTTAGTGTCCCATTTGAATTGGCCAAACGGAAATATAAATCAAGTGTCTCATTGGAATTGGCTAAACAGGAGATATAATATCAGGTGTCCCATTGAAATTGGCCAAACGGAATATATTTCCGTTTGGCCAATTTCTATGAGACACTTGCTTTATCTGCGTTTGGCCAATTTAAATGAGACACTTCAATTATAATTTCCGTTTGGCCAATTTCAATGGGACACTTGATTCATATCCGTTTGGCCAATTTCAATGGGACGGAGTAGTACACTATTAGAAAAGGAAGAAATCAACATGTGAGGGGTCCCAGCAGATATCAGTGATAAAAATTTTTCGTTCATTTTTTAAGCACTTGACCATTCAATTCAATGACTAATTTGGTAACTTCATGCAAATTTTCAGATCCTAAGAGTGCTCCAATTTTCTGCTATGAAGGAAACAAAGTCAGAATTTTCGAGTTTTATGAAGTAAAATGAAAACTTAAAATGCAAATTTCTCGAATTCAACATTTTTTCCTCATTACTGAAATCCACTGGGACACCTAGCTCATATTAATTGTGCATATGATAATTGTTATTGTATAAGAAATCTAAAATTTTGGTCAAAATATGGCCACATGTATCTTGTGTCTTACCTCAGACAGGTTGTTCTTATGAGCAAAGAATTTGCCCCTGGTCCTGCATTCCTATCCTGAAATTCATGGCCAGTGCTCATTATGGCAATACCAATATTATGAGAACTTGCAAAGTGGACCGCTTTGGCCACATCATCAACATTTCTGGCCATAATGACAAAATAAGGGTGGAGTTGGTTATTGATAAAGTTTCTCCTAGTTGCAAGATGATAAGTGGTTGCGAATTGTGGTTCATCTTCAAACCAGAGATTGTAAATTGTTGGACCTGGTTTATCTATTGACATAAAGGTGGGGAATTCTGGTAGGATATTGGTCTGAAAAGTAACAACTATGATCAAAACTTTAAAGTAAATGTCAATCAAGCTTCATATTCTAAAATTGCAGAAATAAAGAAAATTAATTACAAATTTCTTTAAAATCGCCAACCTCACCAATGGTGTAATAGCTGACAGGGACTTTATTCAAATATTTAAATGATCTCATCTTTATCAAAGAAATAAGAAAGGAGCTCCAACTGAATCTAAACTCTTGCCTTATTCAAATGCTTACCAAGTTTGGAAAAGGTGACAATGATTGAGCAAAATCATCAATTTCTTCTTCAGTTGGCCAACAATTTTCATCTGGTTGACAATAAGATTTTTGAGTATGTCCAAATGACAACAAGTGTAATAGAAATATTCCAATTGTAAGAAATTCCATTATTCAGATTATGAACAGTCTAGACATAAACTGAATTAGCATATATTCATACTAATCTTTGTCAGTTTCTAATTGATTATATAACCTATAATGATGGCTTCAGATTTGTTATGGCTAAGATTACTTATCTATCAATTATATTATCTATATAGGCTTTCCAAGATCAAATATTTTTAAAAACTTAGCAAAATTTATGCTATGCTGAGCAAAAAACAGATAATGATGAAGTACTTTTAAATAAATGACAAATCTAATGAATGCAACAAAGCCTGCAATTATTTATATACCACAATACTCCTAAGTACTCTTTTGCATTGTAAATTGTGATCACATGAAAACACCCCAAAAAGAGGCCTTCCCAAAAAATCTTATTAATGACAGCAGGTTTCATTGAAAAAATATATATCCGCTTTCCATTTCAATTTATAAAAGTTTGAAAAGTTTTGTAAAAACAGAGATTTTCTCAAGAAGTTTTATACCATTTTTCAAAAATTGTCACCTGTTCTACACCAAATTGTGACCTAAAAAACCACACGTGTTGTCAAAATGAGACTTCATAGACTTTAGTATCATTCTGCTTCCATATTATATCCAAAGAATTCCAAACTAAGTCTTCATTGTGTCACAATTTCACTCAAATTGAATTCTCAGATACCACCAGTTTTAAAGTTAAAGAATTAATGGTTTTTAGGACAAAAATTGAAATATACAATCTAGAGAGAAATCAAATTCAAAGGACAATTAGACAGTATTGTGAAAGTTTTTTCTGAGATCAATTTTAAATACTGCATCTTGAAATTCAATAACAACATTTCTTTCTAGCTCAAAAACTCAATCCTAGAGATGTATTTCAAGTCAGTGGGAATCCTCTCAATTTGATCTCAAAGCAGCCACTTGGATGCATGTTGTTATAGCAGGGGGCCATTACCAATGATCAATTCACACTGTGTGTGTATTGGGAGTTTCATAAGAGATAGGGTGATGCTCAAGCACCTTATAAATGATATTATGAAAATGGAGTCAGACAAAGTCTTTGAAATTTAATTAACAATCCTAAATCTCAGTTTAAAAAATAATGATAATATCATCAAATGTGTAATCTCCAAAGAATTTTAGGAGTGTAATCAAGGGATTTTCAAACTTTACACCCCTAAAAGTCTTTGAAGATAGCACAAATATTGAATTTGATTCCAAATTGGCACCATTTATTACGAGGTTGGTGAGATGATGTAGGAAATAATCCATATAAGCCGAATATTCTTGCTAGACTTTTTATGGAAGAAGACACATTTTACATAATAGTTCTGATTTAAAACTTAATTTCCAAATTTATCAATCAAATGACTTGATTTATGATTTGAAAAAATTGACAAATTAGCCAATTAGTTTATTGATGATATCACAAAAAATTGAGACGAAAGCTCCCAAAACTTGATTTCTAATAAATCTAACACTTACTATAGTATCAGCATTAGTGTACCCTCCAAAGAATTTCAGGAGTGTAAACAATGGAAATCCATAGATTAGACTCCTGAAAGTTTTTGGAGATCAGACATTGACAAAGTCATATTTCGATTGTTCACAAAATGACAAGACCATATTTATATGGAAAATAATGTTTCGGAAAGTCTAAAGTTAAAGATATAATTGTATTTTGAATTTTGTTCACTGAGACTTGAACGTTTACATAAATCAAATTGCCCTACCTTGCGTAATAATTTCAAAAACATTAGAACTTCCTGGCCATATCCAATTACCCATCCACTGAACTGTTCGAAAAGTCTTTAATTATTCATGTTTTCAAGTAACAAATGGTGAAAATGAATGATATTTATATTTTTACAGTAAACAAAAAATATTCTTGTTATCAACAAGAAAAGGAGCTATATCTCAAACATAATCTTAGAACATAATATAATGCTCTAAATTCAAAACTCAAAACTCACGTTTTTTTCTTTTCTTAAATCTTGGTTTCTCATCTTTGCCAGAATACAAAAAAAAAGATCATTTAACAGACTTTCATGTTTTTTAAGAATAACAAAATTTTAAACACCTGGATCTCTCTACATGAGGAATTTCAATCTTTGCAAAGATGGGAAAGACTGTGGTAGTTTAATTACTAATTTCTAGTATAAATGACGTTATAATTCTAATATTGTGATATGATTTAAAATCCTGGTTGCAATGAATTAAGCATAATCAATATGTATAAGCTATAAATATAATTCATCATAAATTTCAATATATGCAGATCAAATGCATCACTATCCATTAACCACTTTTTCTTTGAAAAATTAATGAATATTAAATTGGGCTTACCTGTAATAAATGAAAAATAATTATCAAAGTACATATTCACACCTAGAGTTTTCAGTATCAAAAAAAGTCTAATTTCTCAAACATCATATGTAGTGTTTTTTCTCCATCGTGCTAAGATTAATTCCATTGCATCTTCTTTACTCAAAAGGGTGCTGAGAAATTTGGGGAAGGTTTATGATTCAGTTTGTCCTTATTATACAATATATTCCACTGCCAAAATAATCTTTGAGAACCTTATCCTTGTTACACAACAGATTTCTTTCTTTAAAGTAAAAAAGGCCTCTTCTCAATACTGACAGATTTTATAAAATTTTGACAAATCAGCTAATCAGTTTTTTGCTGACATTGCATGAAATTGAGAGGAGATTTTTATTAATTTCATTTCTTCTTTTCTACTTTCTGACTTTTTGGTCTGATTGGAGAATAATATCTGCTTTTGTGACTTTGTCAAGCTTGAGATTCAAACACAGATGTAGCATTTCTTTCCAATGGTAAATGATAGTTTTCATTGTTCTTTTATCAATGGGCACAATATGAAATTTAGTTTTTGTCACACCTCTTCCGAGAGTATTTTGGAACTCATAAAGTATTTTTCAGATGGATATTGTGACACGAATCGCCTGTCTGAACAATCCTAGCACTTTTTTAATTAAAATTCTGGATCCAGCAACCATTCATTCAGTTTCAAATCTATTAGAATAAATTCTGTTAGCTGGATTGATTTTACTTCATCCACTGAAGAAATAGGGATAATGTGGTTAGCAAAATTAATGGCTTGAGAACACTTCATTCAAGGCTACTTCTTCAAAATCAAAGGATATATGTATGGTCAGACTTTCAGTGCAGGTTGGTCGAAAGTGCCATAGCCTTGCATATCCCTTTGGCTATGAGCAACTTCCAAATTTGTTGACCTTTAAGCCCGAATTGTTCTATTTAGATATGAGTGAGCGACAATTTGACTTTAAAGCTTCAAAAACCGCCATTGAAGTAATTTTCAGAATTTTTTTTGTTCTCATGTTTTGGATAAATAATGAAATTATAGGAAACAATCATCTCTCACATCAAAATTTTGAAAACTAAAACAAGAGAGTCTATTAAAGTAGAAAAATTTAGGTTTCAAAATGAGGTGCTCCGGCATTTGGTGACTATATCTAATTAGAGTAAACCGGCGCCAAAGGGATATAGCGGTTAATGCCACACAGCTTGCATCCACAGAAAGTTCGGGGCAGGTGTGATTTCTAAATCGCGTGATTTTTACAATAATTCAATGCTTCCCTCCTCCTGATATTGACTTCTCGTCTTTTTTCTCTCCTCAAACGCCCATAAAACAGAAAAGGAAAAAAGAAATAAATGAAATCTTAAAAGGAAATATAAAAAAATGCCAAAACTCCTCAAATAGGTGTGAAAATTTCTTCTTGGACAGTCATAAAAAGAACATGTGGACTCCAAGACAATACACAATAATGCGACACATAAAATCTTGGATTTTTTTTCTTTCAATAAGACTTTCATGAATATAATCTAAGGATGACAATTGGTTATACTCTTGAAATTCTTTGCTAAATACAAAATTTATGTTTGATAAGTAAGGTTTAGTAAAAAATGAAATAATCATTCTTAATTTCCAAAAACTTGGCCTTGATATTCTTGTGAGTTTTGGGTAAATTCAGTATTACCTTGACTGATTGTATGCCCAAAAAATGAAGAACAATCACTTAGGAAAAACATCTCAAATTAATGACCTAATAATTATATTGGAAAGTTGAGTAGGAGTAATTTCAAAACAAGCACCATACAATTACAATTTTACTCTAAAGCTATCCTGCCCATTCAAAATTGTCTAACCAACTTGTCAATTTATCTAAAGTAAGATCAGTTTTAAATGGACGGATCAGTAGACAGAGAAGGCGTTGGTCGGATGTGTGTATCATGGACTGATTCCAAATTATTTTGCAGCCGAGAAAATTAATACCGTGACATCAGAAAAAGTGGAATGGTATCAGAGAAAGTGGAACTTCATTAACAGGTGGTTTTCAAAGTCCTGTAGATCAACAGGTGTAAATATCTTCACTAATAAAGTTGTATTCATATGAAGGAGCATGATCAGGGAGAAAATTAGTTATTAACTTTCTGTGCAATTTTTCACTTAATAAGTCAGAGGAATTATTCAAGGATGAATATTCAAGTTGAAATATTCAACAGTCTTATGAAGTAAAAAATGGCAAGGTATATTAAAATTAATTGTTTCTCTGGTTAAACTTCTTCATGTGAATACAACTTTATTAGAGGAAAAATTACATCTGTTGATCTACAGGACCCTGAATACTACCTGTGTATGAAGTTCCACTTTTTCTTATACCATTCCACTTTTTCTGAGGTGACAGTAGCCTTGTTGTGGTAAGTTACAATATGAGCATGTTGAAAATAAATAGAGTGACTGGTCTTAATAATAAACAATAAATAATAAACAATTAAAAGAAGAAAACTATATAGCTAAGGAGCACTAAAGGATTATCATAATAGATTATGGCAACCTTCAAGAAATATTTTAAGCCCAAAATTTGATTCCCCTATCTAAGGTATCACCGTTTAGAATAACAAACCTTAAAAAATTCGAGACATTCGTTGTTCCAATTGAAAGATATCAATGTTTTAGACTTCAAAATCATAACTCCTCTAATAAATTGATTAAATCAGACAAGTTGGAATGATTTCTGACACCTTTAGACTTTATTCTCTTTCAATATTAATCCAACCAAAAGTTCCGCCCACGATATTCAAATCGGAAACCAACCATTGTTTGTTTGCTCTTCGTTCATTTTGAATCCAATTTTCTGTGCTAAACTGATTTTATTTACAGTGAAGTTCATCTAGTCCTGACAATTTACTACATAAAGTTTGTGTAGCACTTTTTGAGAATTTCTGGATATAGATTTTCTTCAAATTTCAGAAAATGTTTACTTCAAAAAGAAAACAAATACTTCAAAAAATTGCTCTTGTTTACATTTTGGCCCGTATGAAGCATTTTTTATGAAGTATTTTTTCTGAAAAGCTTACGGGGGCAAAAGGTGATGTAAAAATTACACCTTGAAAATTTGAAGAAAAAATCTATTTCTAGAATTCCTCCAAAAACGCTACACAAAAATTGTCATGACTATATAGATAAACTTCGCTGTACGTAACACCAATAAAGTTGAGAACTTTTGACCTTCGTTAGAACCGAGTACAAAATTAACATGGGTATGAATTATTGAGTTTCCCAACGTTTCAAATAAGTTGACCAATAGTTTCTAATTTGACATACAGATGTTGATAAAGTTGACTTTCAATTTCATAATGTCTGAGATTGAGGTATCATAACAGCTATTATTTGTATGGATGTACCAATTTGACTAATTCAAAAAATTTCGGTTCAGAAAAAAGTCAATAAAAATTCATTAAATTGAAAAATGCTCTTGGTCCTAGGGTCTGAGAGCCTTTTTCAATCTAATGAGATTTTATTGTCTCTTTTCTGAACCTAAATTTTTTGAATTAGTCAAATTGGTACATCCATACAAATAATCTCCAAAGACTTTCAGGCGTGTAATCGATGCATATTCTTATCTATTGACTCCATTGCTGAAAGTTTCTGGAGATTACACAAAAAAGAATAATTCAAATGTTGGATTCTTTGGCACTTGTACAAATCTTTTCATTTCGATGGGATAATATGTAAGGTTTTTAAAACTAATTAATGCTTATTGAAATCATGCACAGTGATTTCACTTAGTAGGTACTACCCTGTATTGACCTTTTTTTATGAAGTAAATCTCATTTTTACACCTACAAAATACGATTTTTACAGCTTTTTGAAATTTGGACAAAAAAATCCGGGAAACTCTGTCATGTCCATGAAAATGGTCAAAAATGGAATTTTCTAAAAAATGTGTTAAAAACATTTTATCA
>JAOWAT010092337.1:0-10706 GCA_028571025.1 Longipedia americana
TTCTGGGCCAGCAATTTTGTAGAGAATTCCATCTTTTTCACCCTCAATTTCAACGCCACTGTTTCTAAAATATTACTCAAAATGTCAAAAGGCATCATTGCTGAAAGTTTCAGGAAGATTTGTCAAGCTTTGAAGAAGTTACATGGATTTTAGTTATTTTGTAAATTTTGGCACCAAAAAAGGCCAAAATTTTAAATAAAATTTCTGAAAATTCAAAAAATTACTCAAAATGTCAAAACACATCATCGGTGAAAGTTTCAAAAAATTTGTTAAGTTTTGAAGAATTTAGGAAAATTTTAGTTTCATTGTAGTAAGTTTTGGCTCCAAAAATGGCCAAAATTTTGAAAAAAATCTGTAAATTAAAAATAATTACTCAAAATGTCCAAAGGCATCAATGGTGAAAATTTTGTAGTCCTAACTATAGACGAAAAGAAACTAGAATGAAAATGCAACACCTAATTTCTGGAGCATTTTTAACATTGATCACCCACCACCCTACCACCACCACACCACCACTCCAGTGGTCCTGATACCTTGCTGCGTAAGGTAAAAATGTATTACATATGGAATCTAGAACATTTGATATAATTTTGTATTGATATTGAAAAATCTCATACACAGTTGTAGAAATTAGGCATTGCTCATTTTAGGCAATCTTGAAATAAAGATTTTATCAGGCATTTATTTCAGTTGTAAGAATCTATAGTATAAATTGAATTGATTTTTGTATTAATATGTCATTTTTGTTGTTTCTGCTAAGAAAATGTAGCCTAGCAAGTGCCAAGCCTGAAAGCCTGAATGGTGAAATAAATCAATAGAATATACTGCTTGAAATGGTCAACTTGGTCAGGGAAGGATTAAAAGCAACAAATTACTAGCATGCTAGCTATGATTAATTATGGTTAATCAATTTCATTATAAACGTCTCTATCATATTCTTACACAGCCTGATTTATCCATTTCTGATATTTGTAGCAAATATTTCTATTCCACTGAAAACTCTTTTGATACTGTCAGAAATATGACATTGTGTATGTTTAGATTTTCATGTTACTCAATGACACCAGGTTACGTAACACCATCAAAAAAGATAATTTTCTTTTCCACACTTGTTTGAAAGACACACATACAGAGACAGTAACATAACACACACACACACACACACACACACACACACACACACACACACACACACACACACACACACACACACACACACACACTGATCTTAGATGAAAATTATCATTATAAACTTATTCCAAATTCATATTAAAATTTGTCATACATCAAAATTAGCAAAAGAAAATATCAAATCAACTGCATATATTCAAAGATACCATGTTAATAAATTCTTTAAAAGTTGTCTTTCATACCACATACAGTGCTCTCAGTCTAGAGCGAGCAAGTTTTTCAATTTTTCCAAATTTTTTATAAAAAGTTTTGTAAAAAGTCTCAATTTATTGACCGCCCTACTTGTCAGAAATACGTAATGAAAAATTCGGGAAACATTAGCATCAATTGATAGAAAAATAACAAAAAGTAAACAAAACATTGTTTACAACTGGAACGAAATGTAAACAAAAACATAAAATTTCGAATTTGGACCTGAAAACCTAATGGGGGACTCTTGAGGACCTGAAAAGTAAGTGGTAAAAATTTGGCCTATGTGTTAGTAGTGAAAATTTCGAATTAAGCTTTGCACAAAAATTGCTCTTTTTAGACTGAGGACACTGTAAGCAAAAGGAAATTTTCAGTTTTCTACTTCATTTCATAATAGTTTATATCATTTACAAAACTCGATAATAACTGATACAATCAATTCCTTCTTTTTCTGGCACAGGGAACAGCAATTCTCCAATCTCCTTGTCAATAATGTCTTTGTAGGCCACTTTTCCCAATTCAAGGAAATTGTTTTTCTTAAACAAATTCTGACTTTTGATGCCGGTAGTAATGACCTTTCCAACTTTTAGTCCTTTGGATTTGCACAATTGGATGTTTCTTTTTAACATTTCTGCTGCAATGCCCCTACCCCGGTACTCCTGCAAGATGAAATATTTCAAGGATAAGACTTAGAAAAAGACATCCAATGACAAAATTCTTACACTGGCAATGAGAATATGTAAATTCTTTACAAACTATTGGGTATATCTTTTTGTAAATTAAGAAGTTTGTGTAAATTAGGGTGTCAATGTTCCAAAAAGTTCTTGTAATTTCTTGAATTCTTAAGAAACGTTTTAAATTAAGCCAATCTTTGGCAATTTTTGTTGTCCAGACCAATTATTTAGACCATTCATACAGTGTCGTTCATAATGGATTATTCAGAATATAAGGGAGCAAAAATTAATTTTTTTCACTTCTATAGAAGTCACCAAATTTTACACACCTTCATTTCAGACCTAGGGCTAGCCCCCAAAACAAAGTTTGGGTCAATATTGGGATTTTACTTTTTTTCCATATTATTCTCCATATAAAACTTTTCTCAAGGAATAAGCAACAGAAATCTTGCTTACATTTTGATTGAAGTTTTATAGGGAGAATAATATGGGAAAAAAGTAAAATCCCAATATTGACCCAAACTTTGTTTCGGGGGCTTGCCATAGGTGTAAAATGAAAGTGTGTAAAATTTGGGGATTTTTATAGAAGTGAAAATTTCAATTTTTGCTCCCTTATATTCCGAATAATCTATTATGAATGACACTGTAGAGAAACTTTGAAAAATGGCAAAATATTTTTACTACATAGAGAGACCCTCAACTATTCCTTTACCTTTGAGTCATCACATTTAGATGTCCAAATATTTGTAGTAATTTAATGTATTGCTCAGAGGAAGTGTCATTTATTGACCTCAAAATCTGAGAAATTTTGTTATATAATATTCACAAGCCCTATTCAATTTTATTGGAATTGGATTTTCTGTCATGTAATTCCAAGAATAATAAAGATGACACCAACATTGTCTCATTTGTTTGGAAGTTTAATTATTCTACTTTATAACAAGAAAACAATTCGTGCACAACCTGCGGATTTGAGAATCTTAGTCAAAGACAAAACAAGGCCTGGAACCCAAGTACTCTGTGCAGGAAAGACCCTCTGTGATGAACAAGAACAGGTATTGTTTTCAGGACTTCAGGGTAAAAACGTTCCTTGGATTTTAGGGCTTAACTGATGTTCCGTGTAAAAGTGATCAAAATTTGTGTGTTTTTAAAAAAACAGTAAGACAAACATATAGCTAAAAGTATTGGTTGGATTGTTTCACACCATTCTGTAACATAGTTTCTTGGTAAGATAAACCTGCATGGAGCTGGATGAAGCAATCTATCCACTCATTTTAGCTATATTTGCGTCTTGTCATTTTTGAGTTACACACCCCAATTTTGTTCAATTTTACATGGAATATCAGTTAGGATTATACAAAAGTATGTTAACTCAGGTACACTCTAGTCCCATCGTCAAAAAGCGGCATTTTTCGGCACATGTTCATTTCACAAAAAGTTTCTATATTAAATTTTGCAAATTTTGGCACCTTACACATCTCAATCGGTCAAATGAACTCTGAGAAATCGCAAAAATTGCATCCAAAAAAGTCATCTACCCCCATTTTTTTGCACAAAGTCACCTGCCCCCATTTTTCTGCACATTGGCAAAATAAAAAATCGTCAAAAACTGCGCTTTTCGGCATATGTTTATTTCACAAAAAGTTCTTAAATTAAATTTTGCAAATTTTGGCACCTTACACGCCTCAATCAGTCAAACGATATCCGAAAAATCGCAAAAATTGTATCGAAAAAAGTCACCTGCCCCCCAATTTTCTGCACAATGACAAAATAAAAAATCGTCAAAAATTGGCATTTTTCGGCGTTTTTCGGCATATGTGCCAATAGTTCCAGAAATGACCTTCTTTGCTATTTAGATATAAAGAGGCAAAGCCTCTAGATTCGGGTGACAGATCAGAACCCTGTCTGGAAAAGTTGGCTTATGAAGTAAATGAAAATCACAACCTACACTATCAAAATTAGCCGAGGAATTGTGATAAAATTTTAGGAGAGTCGTTTTTACATGTTCAGGAATATCATATTGAAAGTTGGAATCAAATGGATCATTTGAAAGGGTAGCTGCCCTTCTAATTTTCTCTTCCAAGTGTGGCGTTGAAATGTGTTTTGCATACTCTAGGCTGTCAGGTGGGGTAATGGTCAAATTCCTCTTATTATGTATTAAAAATAACAGCAGCTCTTTGAGCATGCCAATCATAACTTTTGGTATTGGACATCATGAAACTGATGTGTCATTACAGTTTGATAAATGGTTTGATAAATGCTTTTTTATAATGACTCACTTTTTACCATGAATTTTATGAAGCAAGCTTTAATTAAATGTCGAACTTTTTTTCCGTGGAAAAAAAAGAACTTTTTTTTCAAGATTTTTATGTAGCAAATCATGAAAAACAAGACTAAAGCATCGCAATGTATACGAGTTTTGATCGTCAGTCGTCAATCATGAGACATCAGTCATCAATCACGAGACCTCTGTCATCAATCATGAGAAGTCTGTTGTCAAGCATGACAAGTCTTTCATCAATCATGAAATGTCTATTGTCAATCATCTGTGGTCAATCATGAGACATCTGTCATCAATTGTGAGATGTCTGTTATGAATTGTGAGATGTCAGTCATCAAGTGTGAGTCATCAGTCATTAATCCTAAAACATCTGTCATATATTGTGAAATATCAGTCATCAATCATGAGATCTCTGTCATCAATTAAGAGAGATCAGTCATCAATCATGAGATGTCAGTCATTAATCATGAGAGATTAGTCATCAATTGTGAGACATCCATCCTCAATCCTCAAGATGTCATTTGTTAATCGTGAGACCTCAGTTGTCAATCGTGAAATGTCAGTTGTCAATCATGAGACATCAGTCATCAATCGTAAGATGTCATTCATCAATTGCAAGACAACGGTCATAAATCATGAGACATCATTTGTCAATTGTAAGATGTCAGGCATCAATCGTGAAATGTCAGTTGTCAATCATGAGATGTCAGTATCAGTTGTGAGACATCAGTTGCCAATCATGAGACATCAGTCTTGAAGTGTGAGATATCAGTCCTCAATTGTGAGACATCATTTGTCTATATTGAGACATCAGTAATCAATCATGAGATTGTAATGCATCAATTGTTGATCATGACACATCAATTGTTGATTGAAATCCCAGCTGCACTTTTTGCTCCTCATAAACTTTGGTATGCAACAACCTCGATTGGTCAAACATGCTCCGAGCAGTAAAAGAACATGTTGCAAATAAGCCCCCGGCTGCACTTTTTTCTCCTCATTGCCAAAATAAAAAATGCACAATATCAGCAAATTTTTGCGTATTTTGGCATAGATTCATGAAACAAATAAGTTTGCAAATTTAATTGCACAAATTTTGGTATGCAACATGCCTGGACCGATCAAACAAGCTCCGAGCAACTGAAAAAAACATGTCGCAAATGAGCCCCCGGCTGCCCTTCTTATTTTTCCATTTTTATATTGCATCAAGAGCTGCACATTTTTCTGCTCATTGGCAAAATCAAAAATTGCAAAAATTGGCATTTTCATGTATTTGGCAAAAAGCCATGAAACAAACTCCAATCAAATACAGAAAACATGTTGCAAATGAGCCCCCGGCTGCATTTCTTATTTTTCCATTTTTATATTGCACCCCCAGCTGCACATTTTTCTGCTCATCGGCAAAATCAAAAATTGCAAAAAATTGGCATTTTTTCCATTTTTTTGGCATAAAGTCATGAAACAAAAAAGTTTTCAAATTTAATTGCGCAAATTTTGGCATGCAACACGCCTCGATCGGTCAAATGAGCTCCAAGAAATCGCCAAAAACGTGACTGAAATGAGCCCCCGGCTGCACCGAAAATTCCTCAAAATCGTGTTTTTTCCCCTTACGTAACACGCATCAAAACAACGTATACTCGTAAACTCGTATACAAAAATTTTCTTTTTGAGAATGTAACTCTCATGGACTTACTTTTTCTGCCATATAATAAGCATATTCTAAGCATATGTCAAGCCTTTGTTCTTCAAAAATTAAGCATATTAAAGCCTTTACCAGAAAAAAACACCATGCTTAAAAAACCTGAATGTAAATGGGTTAAGTTTTAGTTGAAACGGAAAATAAAACAATTTTATACTTTTTCCTTTTTATTTCATCACTTCTTTTTTAAACAAAGAAATCTACTTTTCACTTAAGAGTAATTCTTAATGAATATTTTTTCTCTAAACATGAAACACACTTGTAACAAAAATTACATCATCTTTTGACTATTTTACTTAATCTTAATTGAATTCAATATCCACCAATTTCAATAGAATAGGCATACATAATAGGACATTGATATTATTCCTGTCTCATAAAAAAGTCAGTCCCTCCATTGAATTTTGGGAAGCAAAACAGCTTATTTTATGAGTCAGGAAAAAAGCCAATGCAAACATGTTTAATGATAAGAAGTGGACAGAGCATCATCTCAATTAGAGTTGGAAATAAAATTTCATAAAAAAGTAATTCCTCCCATGGATAACGTTTGTTGGATTTCTATTAAAGTCTATTTACAAGAGTTTCACTAACAAATGGGATTTCAGCTCTCAGCTTCTTTATGAAATTTGATTTCTAGCATATCTGCTATTTTTAAATCTGTAAAAAAAAGATACATAATTATTGACTGAAATTTGTAATCAAACTAGAGAAAGGAAGGATTTTTGACCTGTTATATCAAGGCACCTGGTAGGGAGTAGAAATACGGAGAGAAACTAAATCTGGGAATTTGAAAAATCGTATTAACCCTTTCGGCCCTATAGTAGAAAATTTTCTACATGGACGTTTTTGCCTAGAAAGGAATGAAAACAAATGCCAATTTTGTTTGTTTTGAATCAATCATTTCAGCAACCCAAAAAATGTTTACCATCAGAATCCATTCATATCTTGCAGAAAATATGATCAATTTAAAATCACTACCTCCATGTAGAAAATTTTCGACTATCGGTCACAATGACAAAAAATATTAACCTTGCTTTGTTCGAGAGGGTTAATTTTGACAAAAACGGTTCTGCACTACAACATATTTCAGCAATCATTTTAAGCAATTTTTTTTTCATAAAATATGTTTTAAGGAAGAGATGTAATTATATGAATTTTGCTAATTCTTTTGTATACAAATTGTTCAACAATGCAAAATAATCCTGAACATTGTCTAATTCAATCTTTTTTCTCATATCATTTTGTCTAATTGATAACATAGAAATCAGCTGACTTGTGTGCAAAAAAGGGCACAAGAAGTTTCAAACAAAATTTAAACGTAACAAACAATCATTCAACATAGTTTAAATAATCATATGCATTAAAAATATTTGAAATAAGACTCAAAAATGGTGCATTAAAGCCTAAAACTATTGTCTTGTGTACTTGTGCAATCTCCAGAGAATGGTTATAAATATGAAAATCTACATCTTAAAGCAATCACAGAGATTATTACATAAAGAGGGATTTAAATTAAGTGACTCATTTTACTACATAAACTCATTTTATGAAAATTGTTTGTAAAAAAATCTTAGTATTGTTAAGAAATGCATAGTATTCAATTGGGCACAGTATTATTCTTTCAAAAGTTAGAAAGGTTTGTCACCAAGGTAACAGAACTCGATCTTTTACGAAATTTTGTATCAAAGTAATTGGTGGTGTTCCTATTGATATGGAAAAAGTAAACAAATGGAGATAGACACATCCATAAATACCTTTCACATCCTTGAAGCTAGAAGAATGGATGATATAGAACACATTTCCTTGAATAGGGCCACCAGGAATTACTAACTGATGATAAATTTCATCTTTCACTTTATAATAAGAATGGTTTATGATCTAGTAGTTTTTCCTGCTGGCCCTACTCAAGGAAATGCACTCTAGTATTTTGGGATTATTGTTCATCTTGATTCATCCAAAAATTACAAAATATACCACATGCATTCCTTTAGCTTCAAAGATGTGGAACGGATTCTTTTTCTTTCTCCTTTTGTTTATTTTCCCAAATCAATGCCAACAACACATTTACCTCAATTCACATAAACGTTGATCCTTTGTCAGTAATAGCCCTATTCCACTGGCAACATTTTTTTGTAAATTGAATATATTGGCCATATATTGTTTAAATTTTTAGATTTTAGACATACCTAAAATGCTATTTGCCAGTGAAGGAGCCTTTTCAGGATTCAAACACATAAGATCATTTTTCAATATTAATTTTAAGTAAATCAGTATCATCATTTCATCAATCATTATATCATAATATAAATTCATAAACTAGTGTATAGAAGTTGATTCTTCACAAAGTGGAGCATTCGTACCTTTTTTGTCTCATAGCAATGCTGACATTCACAGCCAAATTAAGTTATGAGACAAAAATGATGTTGATGTGCCCCACTGTGCCTCATGAGGTATTAATTGTTATGTGGTTCCAACTATTCAAAAGTCTATGTTTGTGTAGCCCAGATCCCTTCAGCGACCTATTTTTGTAAACTTGTTCTTGCTTAGCACACAAGTAGCCTTTGAAAGAAAATTTTGACACTGATCCTGTGGACCAAAGTGATTTGATACTAAACAGAATTGACCATGGCCAATTTGGCCATGTTTGGATTTTCACTCTTGTATGTGTGCATAACACCAAAGGTTATCAAATTACTGGATCGTTTTGGGATTGTGGTGAACTCAGAACCCAAGCAACTTGTGTAATCTACAAAAGACTTTCAGGAATGTAATCATTGCAAATCCGTTGATTACACTCCTGAAACTCTTTGAAAATTATACATTTTATGAGTAGATGGTTACATTTGTTTTGGTGCCAATTACTGTCTATTCAGTAGGAGCTCTTCAGAATTCTCTTTTTCCTGGACTCTCATAGACATAGGAATACTCTATCTGGATTTATTGTCTATCAATAGGGATTCTTCAGTATTCTCTTTTGCCTGGACTCATAGACTTTTCTGCAGAGGAATACTCTATCTGGGGCGACTCTGCAGGTTGGCAACAGATCCGCCCTGTGATAGCCTTGGAGGGGTTCTGGCACCACTGAGTAAGGAGGAACCACATTCGAATCAACCTGCTTCAGAAACTTGCGATATCTGGAAAGGAGAAAGAGGAATTGTTAGGGAATAGTTAGGGAAATTAATTTTGAAAACAAAGAATAGAACTCTTATTGAAAAAAAATTAGATGGGCTAATTTTTTTATTCAGCTGCAAACGACCACTACGCAAAATATAACAAAAGATCACCTTGATTTAATTACATCAGACTAAATTGAATTAAAATTGGTTGGTAAATGTGTGAAGAGTGTTAAATTATAAGTATTTATGCAAATTTTGGTCAAAAATTGTGTTTATAGAAAATTGCAGAAAGATATCAGCGTAAAAGGCACCAAATTATAAATGGCTTTAATAATATTATTAGACTGTTTCGTGAAAAATAGTTTTGCTCATTTTTAAAGCGGGACCCAACTTATTAAATAAATTTTGATCTGTAGATTTCAGAACAGGTCTTAGTTTTTCCAAAATATGTCTTCTGGCCTACCAACCAGCAGTTCTTTCTTTCGTAAAAATCCCCTATTTTATCGTCCACCCTAGTGTGTTTTATGCTATGAAAAAATTGGGAAAACAAATTACGGGAAAATATATCATGGAAAAATTACGGCAAAAGTCCCCACATAGTAGTAAATTTAAATCGTAGGTTGCTAGGCCTAGAAGCTTTCAATCAAAAAAGTAAGAACATTTTTGGAATCTACAGATTAAAATCTTTAAAATAAGTAGGGTCCCGCCTTAATTTGAGACCCCCTTGAAACGGTCTAGTATTACTGACTGAAATAAGAAATTAACATGGAATTTTTGGCATGATTTTGGCCCTATTGACCCACTTTGGGGTAAAAACAGCAGTTATAATGGGGTGTTTCTAACTTTTTTCAGAATGAACATTTTTGGAATTAGCATATAAAGATTTTTAATTTGAATCAGTTGCAAGCTCATTCTGAGACAATTTTAGTTTGGATGAAACACCCTACTTATAGAAAGTTTATAGAAATATCCATTTTCTAAAAATCTTGCAGTTTGAATTTTTCGGTCTTTGCATTGTGTTTCTTCAAAAATTTGAATCTGAGTTTTTCGATTTTTGGGCAAAAAAGCCTTGTAAGACCGACTGCTTATTATAATTTGTTGAAATATAAACAAGGAAAATTCAGTGGATAAAAATGCATTAAAGTGGAAATATGAAATGGTTTACCTCAAGAGTACATCTTTCAATTATGGAACTATTCAAGTCTAACGTAACTCACTAGAAGGATATATTCAGAAGCACGGGAGAGAGAGGGGGTGACAAGCATGGTTTCTATTGAGGCTGAAATTTGAGTCCCATATTTTCCCCAAAAATAATTACTCAAAAATTTCCAAGCATTTTAAGACACTTTTTCATACATAATGTACATTGTCAGGCTTTTTTTCACAAAATTTTCGATAAACTCAAGCCCATTTTTTCGCAAAAACTCAATCAGAAAATCAAAAAACTCAGAAATACGAAATTTGACCAAAAATCAACTATGTCAAAAATGGGTTTCTGCTCAAAAATAGGCTGTTTTTAAGCGGATTTTGCAAAAAATTGACAAAAATTTTCTAAA
>JAOWAT010092448.1:0-10700 GCA_028571025.1 Longipedia americana
AAATATCCAGTTTTTAAAAAAAAGTCAATACTGCATTACACTCTAAAACATCAATCACTAATATAAATAATAAAGGGAAACATCCAAGTAAAAAAAATGTAGGAATAAATCGACCTCAAAAAAATCGAAAGCATCCCTCACCACCAAGCCGTTGGCATCATCAACCAGTACATTATCAGCACAACCGATCATATCAACAAGTATCCGTACTAAAATATACAGCTAGACTTGCCGACTACTCCGAAAAATAATCCCTAGAAATAGACGCCCTCATTGATTAACTCGAATGCAAAGTTGATATCCTTGAAAAGAAAATCGGTATCGAAAAAGCCAAAGCTAGCGTAGAAGAACAAATGCAATAAATCCCTCAGTAAAGTTCTTAGTGATTTGTATTTTTTACCCTTCCTCGAAGGGGGGTTTATTGTTTTACCTACTCCTCTCCTTAAAATTGTATAGAAGCTAGTAAACAACATAAAAATCACTTCTTCAAAATTTTACTAAGTAAGTGAGCTCTTGACGGTTTACCAGAAACAACACAAGTCATTTTATAGATTTTACTCAGAGACAAACTTTACTTCCCTTCTATATCAAACACTTTAAATATCCTTTGAGTTTGATCCTCCTAAAAATACGGATTTATTTTCAACACCAACTTATGAAACTCATCCCATCCTATTTTTTCAATTCCTTTGTCATGAAACATCTTTATTTCTATATCGAAAAAATCGTCTAAATCTACATTTGTCTCAATTATTGTGTCTCTTAGCTTTCGAACCGATGCGCAACATTTTATCGTTGGCTTGTTCTTGCTCTAGGGGTTGTGTTGGGGTGGATCGATAAAACTCCATATGTCGTGAAAAACTGTTTTAACCATGGCATGCTGCTCGCTCAGTCTTTTCGATTCAATTATGCTGTTGCTGGTATAGGCATCCTAAAAATCCACAGATTTTAAACAAATCCCAGCCTTTTAAAAAGGTTCCCTCAAAATCCCAACATTGATGATCTGTTCCTCGGTCTACACATCAATCTCCCCAAAAATTTCCATCACATACTTGACCTCCTTCGGCGTAATATCCGAACACAAAACCTCCATAAAAAGCAAAAACTTTTAAAAATTCAAAGCAGACACAGAACTCTTCTTAATCAACTCATCAACATCAATATTCTAAGAATGGATCGCAAGTCTCAACTTCGTCAAAATGAAACCAATCTGCATCCTCTAATTGTACTTAAAATATGGCCTAAATAGTCTATGACCATAAACCTCATTCCAATCAAACCTGTTCTACTACTACACCTGCAAACAATGCCGCACAAACTATATAATCTAATCATGCAACTATCTATCTGATTAATAAGGTAGCTAAGGATATTGTATCTCGTTCTAGAAATACCATTTCTGTAACTACTGAAATGTCTTTGTAGGGGTCGGTCTCCTCCCGTAAATAATCTCGTAAATCACCACCCCCAAAGACCAAATGTCCGCCTTCTAGGTATACTTCCTTCCATTCAATACCTGTGGAGACATATACACCGGAGTCCCTAAATAAATTTTAAAAAACTATCCATACCAGCACCGCTATTGAAAACATTTGTAACCTCCGCAATCTTAGCAAAACCAAAATCACAAAGCTTTAAATCCTCATCATGCAGCAATATGTTCTCAGGTTTCAAATCTCTAAATATCAAAAAGGAAATCAAATACCTATGAATAATCCCTTTCTATGCCAAAACCATAAAACATTTCAGCAATTTCCTAATCCAGCAGAAAGCTTTTTGAGTTTCAACCCCTTTTGTCTGACCAGCTAAATATTTTCGAAAAGATCCGTTGTTACACAGCTCCGAAATGATGTAATAGTTATTCTCAGTTTCGATCATCTCATAGCATCTCACAGTCCACGGAGAATTTACCTTTCTCATTACGCTGTACTCTTGTTTAATAGCCCTTTCCATATACTGATCACCAATGACTATACGTAATTCTACTATTTACTCTTTTTCTTAGGGATAATCTTGATCGCTCGCTATTCATTCAATTTGGTATCGATACCTTCATACACTTTTCCAAACTGCCCCTACCCCAGCAAATGGCTTGTGTATATAAGATACTGGTCAACTTTTTTTTTACTATGCTTTCCCATTCCAGAAACAAAAAAGGTTTATTTATAATTGACTGGGGAAATTAAAAGTACCAAGTGTCATATTTTAAATTGGTTTTTTTTAGCTTTTTAATATTCAACCATCTCATACATAAAACTGGGATTTTCCGCTCTTTGGTCGAAGTAAAACATAGATCTAGTCTCATCAAAGCAAATAAGAAAAATACATGAATTATTTTGCTTTTTTTTCTCCCAACCCTAAAATAAACTCTCAAAAAAGTAATATATGACAAGATATCACTTTTACGAAACATACCAAAAAATCAGGAAAAACCCTCTATCAGTAGTAAATCACACAAAAAAGCAATCAAAGAATGCCTTCACCCATTCCATTCAAACTTGTTATTATCCAATTGAAAGATTTATTCCCAGATCTAAGCTTCATCTCCGTTGTAACCTACTTGCCAACCACTCTGCTCTCATTATTTTTATCGTCCGATACAATCTCCCCTTCTCGCCCCACCACCTGTAATCTGATCGTCGATTTGAACCGCACTCTGAATTAATAACTCTGATCATTGTAAAATTTTCTCATGTTCTGTATCAACCCCATTCCTGGTCTATAAAGTAACCTTCTATACGGGCCTACATACATTTAAATATGACATACCTATCTTAAATATTTTTGTTGAGCTATCCTCGCTACTGCTTTTCTGTTCCTCACTGTCTTTTTCTCTGACATTCTTTTCATCCAAATCTCTTTCCCCCATTTCCTATCCAAAACTATCTCCAAATATCACCTTGCACTCCACGGCAATCCTAGTCCATTCATCAAACCATTAATTTTCAACAATTCGAAACTTTTTCCTTCTCTTTCCAATCCCCAAGGAAACAGGTTTCCCCTGGACAAGTTTAATGTTGAAATTGTTCATTTTTACTCTGTTAATTTCTTCCGTTAGTTCTTTGTAAAGCTAAGAATCCAAAGCCGATGCCAAGTATTTCCAATCATCCTGTGCAATTGACGTTGCTACATTGCGATAAATATTCGACAGTCGGAGATAGAAAGTGTTACCAAGAAAAATTTTGACTTTATTCGAAGAAATCGGTCTCAAAGATGGCGTAATAGGATAAGATGCTAGCATTGGCAAATTGAAAACATATTTACTCATGAGATAAGGCTTTTATTGTCTATGCACGGGAGGTGTAGATATAATAAATCAAAAACATATTGTGTCAAATTAGTCTTTAATTCTCATCAATTGACATAATCCCAAAAAGGGAAAAAAAAAATCAAACTAAGTTATATATAAATAAACAACCTGCTAAGTTATAATTACCAAGAGTTTTTCTTGATCAATACACACACACATCAGACTCATAAAAAAACTTGTTATTGAGAATAAAGGACCAAATCAAACAAAGCATCTCTCTCTCCCCCCACATCCATGCTAAAACTATTCTTCTAACCTGGAGAACGTTTCGAATTCCTCGGATCAACCTACCTCCAGGCAACCAACAAACTTGACTCTCACAAATACATACTCTAAAGAATCGTCGAACCACCCAAAAATTATGTCATTCAGGAATATTACCAATAACATCACAGTAAAGTTATTAACTACTTTACCTCTTGGATCGAAAAATAAACCATACAAGATCTCACCTCACCCAAACTCTATAAAAAAAAAGGACTCAATGCCCTTCTTAACGGTAAAAAAACCAAAGCTTAAACCGCCGTCATTTCCTCCAAAGGAAATCTGTCGACTAATAGCTAGCAGCCATCATCTCCGTTGCTTCCGCATAAATAATCTGAAGTCATGTACGTTCAGTTGTAGCCATTTGCTCAGTCCTCCCCGAAAATGGGATTTTAGGAATCACTCGCGTATATGAGCATTGTCTATCTTTTGGCGTAAAAAGTTCATAGAGACTTTGGTGAGTAAGTATGGCCAAGAATGAACCCAATTTCAACAGAGGATGGGCTTCTAAAATTTATGAAACGAGGAGGAAGTCTGAAATAGTAATTGTTCAATCTTTACAAGCATACTTTCGGAAATGAGGAAAGTTTGTAAAAAAGTCCAGAATAATTCCAAAAAATAGTAATGAAAGCAGAAGTCAATGGCGATCGAAATTTAATCGTGGAAACCATAAAATCACACATTTAATCCATAATAAACAGAGAATATCCAATGAAAATCACCAGAGGGTCATAAACCACAATAGAAAGATGCAAACTGACCAAAAATCGCTAGCTTCTTCTCATATAAACCGAAGTTTAAGTTCCAATCTCCTAATTTACGGTGTAATATTCCTATGACCAGTTGTAAAACAGAAGAATAAATCTAAATCACAGCTTTCTGCTCCCGATATCTCTAGTAGCCAATCGAACTAATTTCTTGATTAAATATTTAAAGCAGTTTAAAGTTGTTTGATCCCTTCTTTCATTCATCAAAAAACTAAGTTGCATAGATTTTTTGTTTCTTTGACATATTTTGAAGTAAAAAAATACACTATATTTTATCAAATTAAGCTCATTGCTAACTTAGTGTTCTATTCGAAAATGATTGCGAATCTTTCAACTATTATGAATCTTCATACGTAGCTTTCGTTTTCCCTTTGTCCTCCTCATTGATTTTCTCCATCTCTCTAATTATCTTTTTGAGTTTTTAATTTTAATACTTCAGATCGACATTTTCCCTGACAATATTCTTAACTGCCTTGTTCCATTTCCTTTCACTGTCTCCCAAACATCTTTTTAACTACAAAATTTCGTCTCTCATCCTCGATTGCTCATTATATATTTATTCAATCTACTCTGAACGCTTTCGAAGCTATTATTCCATATTGCAAAAATGAATTTTATAATGTGAGTAATTATCGTCAAGATCACAGACAGTCAGCCGTTATAAACCATTTAACTGGCAGTAGGGCTGAAAATTCATGAGGTGTTCACCGATCAATCAGACTTGAAGTAACCCTTTCTTTCTATCGGACGAGTTCCCTCGATTCCGAAATCTTAGCTCAGAAAAAAACGGAAGTCACAGGTCAAAAACCTGGAAATGCATTTCCCATAAGGCAAGTTCTACTCAAAATTGATAAATTGATATCATCACTCACTTCAAAAAAAGTATTTAATCCATACCATCGAAAAAAAATACAAATATATAGACTAAAAATGGTAAAAACATATCTGTTGGTAAGTAATCTTTTGATGGCAGTTCAAAACTTAGCGTCGAATTTTAGGCTCTAATTTTATTCAAAGTCTTGATTAATTTTTTTCCTATGTCGATACTCATCTTCACCGCGTTGTTTATTGTAAAGAGCTCCCATATAGATGATAAGACCAAGTAAGGACAAAAATATAGCAAGACTTTTGATATAGGGGTGGGCAATATTGCTTTAATGTTGATACTCGGGAACGAGAGGAACGAATTATCTTTATTTTTTCTCATCAAGTTTAAACTTTTCACTTTTGACAGAGTCCTAAATTATAATTTCGACTTCCGAACTGGGTGAAAGAAGAGGTAGAAGACGACGATCTCCAGCTTTGATTAGAAGGGGGCCAACCTATGCTTTTTTATTCCGCAATGTAACCACAATGTCAATTCTAGACAAGGATTGAATGATAAGTTCGTTGTTTGGGGTCTTGTAGAATTCATAGTTATAGGAGTTGCACTTCAAAACTGTGTAAAAACCATTTATAGCATGTTGGATGTCATCAAGTAAATTTGGATTGTCAGATCTTCCTATCTTGAAAGCATAGGCAATGGCTCCTTGACTCAGCGCCCAGTCAATATACTAAGTTATATTGAATGTAATACCACTCCATCAGCAACGTGTTTTAGGTCTTTATAGTGACTCGAAATTGTATATTTTTGACTTTCAAGCTCCTTATTGATGGATTAGTATTGAAAATACAAAGGATTTCTTGTGATTTCGTTCCCTGTTTAATCATATGCGAATGGGTAGATCCATTTATTACCATAAGATTGGATATCTATCGCGATATTTACTCGAAAAGTCTAATAAAATCTTTTTATTGCTTGGGCTTATTTAGTGGAAAAGGGCTTGGACCCTCGATATTCTTCACCGCAAGGATCAGATGACTGCTTAATAGTTCCCCAACGGATGTCAAAGTTCCTGTTGATATCAACTCCATTATCTTAGGCTTTATCACACTGGAATTCAGAACTATCCATATTCTTTTTGATTTTATTTTTTATCTAAGGGTTTGCATCGTACCAAGCATAATACCCATCGAGATTTAGATAAGGAATGACCCATATTACAGATCTTTTCATCAGATAATTCATCTGTTCGTCGACATGAACTCTGTTTGGAAATGCCTAAAGAAAGGTTGTAAGCAGTAAATTAGAGGCACCTTCTCTTGGATGTATCTGGGATGTAATGAGAGCTGCTGGCTTATTGTAGAGGTCAGCAACTGTTTTAACACTTTCTATTTCTGATTCTATGAGCATATGTACTAGTGCAGGCGTAGGCGTATAGTTTAAGTCCTTTGCTGGTTTACCCAATTGGGTGCTGAAAGAATTTGATACCGTATTATCTGTGAGCGTTGGTAAGTTGCCAGAAGTGATCAAGGAAGTGATGAGGACTGACTGCGCTCGATTTCACGAATGTGATGACTGTCAATACAATAAGGATTTTAAACATTGGCTTGTAAATCTGTCTGTTTTAATTAAATACAGTTCGATATGGTAAGGCATTTCAATAGAAATCGATGTAATTCGACGTGATTCGACACTTCAATAAAATTATTTGCAATTAAATAAGCAGACAATAAAAAGTGAAGGATGATCGAAATTTTTTTAATTGTTGAATTCTGACTTTGAGTCAAGAGAGTCCTTCTTTCATACCTTGATATCTGCTTCGCAAAACTATATGTGAACATCTCTAGGACTCTGTCATACATATTTATAGTTCTCTATAGAGTTTTTTTTTGAACTTCACAGCAGTAGTAATAACGATAACCAAAATCACAAAAAATATCATTTCACTCCTTCTTCTCCTACACCTTCTCCTCACCCTAAACCTAACCCTCCCCTTTCTTTCCTTTCACACAGACAAACATATAATGATTATTTTTTGAAGGATTGTTAGGATCTGGTTGAGTAATTGTCGCTGTGATAGTAGGTTTAGATAACTCGTGACAAGTAAATGTCCAATCAAATTAGTTCTTCTAACTCTTTTAGTTTTTCTATTTTTTCAAGTAAGGCTATCGACTCTCCTTCGGTGCGTGAGTAATCATAATATATACCCCATTAGGAGCTAATACCCTATAAATCTCCGATAACATCTTTGTTGCATTAGTGTTTGATCCTTCTCCACACTATAATACATAAACGCCACATTCTTACCAGCACCGAGTCAAAGGTTCCCTTGTCAATCACAGCATCGAAAGAATTCTCGGGAAATTACATCGCCCGAACATCCATCTGAATGTATTTGAAATTGGCCCCCTTCTCCTTATACTTCTCACTCATATTTTTTATCGAAGACTGCGATATGTCAATGTTGGTAATCGATTAATATCCGTCATCAAACATCTACTAACTGAGTCCTACAATATATTTCAACAATTACTTGAGTTTCCAGAGCCGACATTCAGAATTCTATACTCAACAGGAATATTCTAACCAATAAGGTCCCTTAGTGAAAAGTACCGCTGATACCAGTCATATGGTTAAGGATCTCGAGAATATCTTTATTCCCAGTATTACGCGCGACCGTACTGACTCATTATTTTATCCGATGAAATTTATACAACCGACTCTATCTTTTAACAAATGTCTTTTATATTTATTACTTAGCATCGTTTATAAAGACTTCCAAAAAAAAGTAATCGACAGATCATTTTATTTCACTCAATTACTATTTACTTACATTGCTATTCCAAACACATTTATAGTTTCGCTTTCACGCCCTTTACAAATAAAGTGTAATCTTAGATATCTTTCTTGTCACTATGATTCTTGTAAATATCAATGTATTCCTTCAATATTTTTCTCACTTTTTGACTCAATACCCTAAATTATCACAAGGAGTTACTTATTTTAATCCCAACCAACCGACATCTGCATATTCAACTACATTTGTTTAAATTACACAATCTTTTATCGAGTCTCTTTCATATTTTTTAACGTTGAAGCTGCTGTTTTTTCAACAGTCTAATATCCAGTTATCAAATCATTTGGATCACCTCCCTTACTGAAATGCTTATCAAGCATCTCGTAATATTCCAAAAGATAAACATTCCAATCCGTTACATAGTGCCAGTATATTGGTAACTGCGACATAGCATTGGAAATATTTTGATACAGATTACTAATCCTTTTAAAATAGAACAGAATTGGCATTTTACGAGTTTGTGTCTCAATCTTATACTTAAAAATAGTCAGCACTTTCTCAAACACCTGCTCAGTTAACAACTCTCCATGTCCCAACGTCACCAATTTCTCCATACACTCAAAATACTTATAAAACTGCTTCGCCCTCAATGCCACATTCAATAAATTCGACCACATCTTCCAACTACTCGGTGCATGTTTCACCGCCTGCTCTAAAGTTGTATACGCCTCTTTTATTCTCCCGTCCTCAAGATAACAGGATCCCATGTTTCCCCAAGCCTCACCCTGAGTTTCATCTATGCAGATGCTCTAACTAAATGCTTTCAACGCCTTCGGAAACTAGCGTAAGTGCATATACGCACAACCAAGAGTAAACCATGTGCTAGGCTGATAAGAACTAATTGACAAAGCCAAGGAAAATGCCTCTGCTGACTTTTTGAAGTCCTTTACCATAAAGTACAACCATCCAAGAGATTTTTGAGCACGAGGATATTTCCTATTACTTAGTTCCCAAGCCTTATCATAATACTATCTTCCATCTTTCTGCGCGTCTCCAATCATGCACAACAATCTTGGAGTCTCCCCTCTCTCTTTAATCAACTTTTCAGCTAACTACAGCGCTCTTTCCTTTAAACTTCTCTTTAATAAACCATCTACGCAGTCTTCGTACATCCCTACCTTTTAAAACAACTAAACTGCACTCATCACCAGTCCTGCTTCGATAAATTTATCAGCTACTACTCTTATAAACGACATCTGCGGTTCATAGGGTGTTGAGAATACTTAGCTGAAATCGTCTACGTGAGTATTGCTGTCGTTGTATTGATCCTTGAGATTAGTCAACTGCTACAATGCCCGTTAGACATGCTTCACACGGGGAAACTAGTTAAGAGATCGTAGTAATAACAAACTAAACCTTACACTATAAGAAAGATTCTTTTGAAGAAGCAGAGTATCAACCGACGCAGATACATGTTGATATGATGTCTAATCTTTAGGCGTAGTTTTCCAATAATGACTTATCATCGCTAAAATAATCAACGTCTTCTAATTAGAAATCTAAGAGATTGGCTGATCCTCAAGAAACTTTGGAATATCCATCAATATTGACTATTCATCGTATTTGGAAACCTGTAGTTTGTCATTGTTAGAACTGATTCCGATCTATGTCTGACCTTAAACAAACAGAAGTTTCGAAGAATCTGGAATCTCCACCTTTTCGGCATTGATAATCTCCTATTCCTCCTTACTAGCGTCTTATCCAATCTAATTCTTGTCATTTTAGCCTTGGTTTTTATTCGATGCGGTTTTCACATTCATTACAAGCTGGGCAGTATCAAACTTCTGATACTTAGTCCTCCGTCCCAAAACCCCAGTGTACTAAATTTAAAGTCCAGATGCCAACCTTGCCATATCAACCGCTTTCTTACCAGCACTATACTTGTAGTAAAAAGTTAAAACATAGGAATATTCTATCATAATTTTGACATATTGCTAGCGAGACATTTTATCTTTGTTCTTCAAATAAAAAGCGTAACCATTCAAAGCTATGTCAGATAACTACTGGACAGGATTTTAGAGAATTTTGTTTTGCAAAAATGCTAGTCTAGCCCTCCATAGTTGTATTGAACATAGTTAGATGCAGTTTGTCTTCTCCAAAATCTCAAAAGTCAAACCATAACACTTTCTCAAAATCAGTAACAACGAGGATAACGGCGTAGATTCCACCCAAGATTCTCCCTCCAACGATAGCTCCCTCAAAACCTGCTTTTTAATCCTAGCCTTACAAGCCACCTTCAAAAACCGTTCAATAGAGTACCACGCCAATTATTTCAAACCATCAATAGGAATCACCCCTTCCAAATTAAGCTACCTATAACTATCAACCATTTTCCCCTCAGATTACCCTTCACTAACCCCATGAATCGCGTGATTGTAAAATTGCATGTCTTTATGAATCAGTTCCGGAAGTTTGTCAACTGGCTAGTGAGAATGACTTGGACCATATACTAGCTATTTGATAAGACTCTCCGTAGTCTTTTCTAGTGCTCTCATCAAGGCCTTGATACCAATCTGAGTTGTACAGCATCTTTCAATAACATCCTCGTGAAAAGTTTTGGAGTAAGGATAGGTATGTGATGCATATAATATCACGTTAGTAAGCAATTTTTCCCTGGAATTCAGCTGATCTTGCTGACACTGATCTACAGTTTGACTTTCTACATTATTTTCATTGTTT
>JAOWAT010092559.1:0-10699 GCA_028571025.1 Longipedia americana
CCTTACATCCACACACGAAGATATTTGCGTTTTGTGACGGATCAATTGAAAAAATAAGACTAAGAGTGATTTAGTACAATAATTCTTTATTTATTGCAAAGGTAATTGTCTTTTCTTTCTGATAATAGGTTGTCTGATTGGTGCTTGCCTGGTGATTTCCCCTGCTTCAGGCGATGACCCTTCTTCTCTTGGTGTAGTTATCCCGGTGACCTGTCCATCACGACCTTCATCTTTGGAATCGAATCCTGAATCGGGTCGATCACACTCTGAGGCTGACCTGAATGTCTTGACCGGGGTGTTGGGCTTGATGAAGGTTGGAAGCGCTGTATTGGAGGATAAGGCTTGTTTTTAGCAAAAAAGTAGGGCACAAGCTGTGGTCAAATTTGTGAATAAATACCCATTTTTCAGGAGAAAATATGAAAAATTTCCAAAAACTCAAGGTTAGATATTTGTCATGAAGTAAAGTTTTCAAAAATTGACTAAAATCTTCAAAAGTGACTAATATTTTCAAAAATTGACTAAGATGTTCAAAACTTAGTTAAAATTATTTTCAATTTATTGCCAAACTTTTGTGAAAAACTCATTTGAAAAATGCAACAATTTAAGATTTTACCCTGTTTTAAAAAGCCTAAAAAAGAATACCAAAAAACATGCCTGTGGATGTAGTTGTGGTTGTAGAGACTTCTGTTGATGGATTGATTGGTTGACTTTGGTTGAGATTTGTTCTTGGTTGCAAATTGGAAGTGTTGACATAGAGTGGTTCTGGTGGTACGTTTGGCATTGATTGGTTGTGCGATGAAGGTGGAGTCTGTTCCTGTAACATCCACAAGGCTAAATGGTGAAGAAGGGTCGCACCTTTGGCTGCCAATTCATCTGGATTGAGTGAGATTGGCAGATGACCAGAGGAAGTGTTGTTGTCAAAACTAAGGTTGTGTTGACGGTCTCGGCTGCTTTGCATTGGGTTGCTGGTGGAGGAGTGCACTGGCATGGAAGCGGAGGGGATGTGTTTTGGCGGATTATCAGTTTGGGCGCCATTTTGGAGAATCGAATTCAAGTTCGGTTCTTGTTGGAAATTTGAATTTCCGGCGGGAAAACTTGTATTTGCCGCCAAACCAGGATATGGTGGTGGGGGTTTAAAGATAGGAACATTAGACCACCTTGGAGATAGTAACAATGGAGATGAAAGGGATTCTTTTTCAGTAAAATTAAAATTAGAAGTCCTGTTGAGAGTAGGGATGTTCATTAAATTTTGAATTTATATGAGCAAAAATCATTCCTATTAAAATCAACAAATTATACCCAACTTTATTTTAGTCCTAGAGCTACCCTCATAACCATCAGATTTAATTTTTGATGACTTTACTTCTTTCTCATATTATTCTCTAAAATGCATTCAAAATGTAAATAAGAATTTGCTTACTCAGTATTTGATGATATTTTTACGCGCATTGAATCGCAAAGCAATAACACGGGTCATAAGAAACTTTTTTCATCCATGATCACCTTGGTCCTCTTCTCAAAAACACATCATTTTTTAGTGCAATCGTATTTATTGATACTTAAATTCATGAAAGTTTTGAACAATCAATGAAGTTTATGTTTTTATAAAATTGAGATAGGATGTTTTGGAAGAATTTTCTGAGTTTTTGAAGGAAATCTTATGGTTCTACTTTAATTATTATTTGTTTCATATTCTAGCCAAAAAATTTTTTATCATGACCCTTTGCAAGTGGCCGTAAAAGACCATTCAAAAATGGGCCCAAAAAAACAAGGTAATTTCAATAAAAATCAAAAATCGCATTTTTGAAGGCCTTAATGCGCGTTTCTGAAAATTCCAAGCAAGCAGTTGGAGTTTGGGCAAAAAATTGAAATAAGAAAGTGTCTTTACTCTTTGATTGAAATTACCTTGTTTTTGGGGCCCATTTTTGAATGGCCATTTACGGCCACTTCCAAAGGGTCATGATCAAAATTTTTTTGGCTAGAACATCATCATATGAACCAAATAAGAGGCCCAGGTGGCTTTTAGAAAATCAAAAAAAAATCTGGACAGATAGTTCCTACCACTGGGAGAGGGTCTGTTAAAACCATGAAAAATGGGTTCTGATGGCAATGGGGGCTAGCCCTAGGAATAAAATGGAGGAGGATAAAATTTGATAAGTAACTGGAAATATAAAGATATCCAAAGGTTAATCATTTTTTTCAAGATTTGAGCCTGTGTGAGCTTTCCAAAGTTGAGGTATCCTTGCCAAGGATGATACAAAAAAGCCTGCCACTACTAGGGTTAAAGAGGTTTCTTTTTTTAAATTATATGAACATCCCTGTTGATAACTGGAGAATTCGTCAAATCACCAAAAGGTGTGTTAATATTAATTTCATTTTCATTCAAGCTCCTGGTGTGAAGTTTTCTTTTCTTGTGGTGTATATGATCAATTACTTCATCACCTAATAAACGCATCAAGAGAAAGATACTGAAAATTGTATTTAAAGGCTTTTTCCTATACCTACAAATTCATATTTGAGGTTTTGACACTTTTTTGGCCTCAGTTTTGAATATACATTGGCTCTGTTCTAGGGTAATTTTGGAGGAAAAGTCGTTTCAAAATGGAGATTTTTGCCTAACATCACGGGGAGGACAAAATTAGAAAATTGCTCGAAACAGGGTGGTACCACCTGGGAAAGTTAAGGCTTGGTGAGGAAATAACCTCGCGCAGCAGAGCGCTGGGCCGTTAAAGTTTACTTCATAAAAGGACACAAAATGGGGCCTTATTGAGTAAATATAACCTGTACTGAAGTAAACTTTAACTGCTCAGCGCTCTGCTGTGTGAGGTTATTCTTGAAATTTTTCTTCACAAAGCCTAATTTTTTGCCCTTGGTACGGATCATTTCAAAAAATGTACTACATAACTTTGTCCGGCCCCTACTAAAATCTTTTTGTTCACTCTCAAAATCTAGAATCTCAGTTTTGACAACATTTTGACCTCAGTTTTGACAAAACTTTTGTCAAAGAAAGAGACTGACTGGCCCTTATGTTACAAAATTTTATTTGTTAAATAAAAAAGTATGCTGCTAAATCTTGTTTTCATTTCAGAGAATTTACATTCTATGTCACAAAAAGCACAATTTTTCTGCTTTTTCTTGATGCATGGTGGGATAACGTACTAGAGACATCTGTTATTGCCGATCTGATATTTTTGCAAGCAGATTGATACAAAAGAGTTTCTCTTAGGGATGCAGGCTCACTCACAGAATACTTTTTATCAGTTCCCTTCAAGAGGGTGTAACATAAAATTTCAGATTGTGCTTAGTCGCAAATTTTCTTCAATATATATCTATTTGAATGACAATTTTTGAGCTTGCATTTATTGACACTCACATTTTTACTAAATAACTTTGTATTGAGGTAGCAAGCTCAAAAATTGACTTTTGGCAAAATTCTTGCATTTCTGACATTCAAATAGCTAAAGAAAAAAATTACGACTTTGCACAATCTGAAATTTAATGTTACACCCTACCTTATGAGGGGAAGATGAAAGACTTCTTGCATTGTGATTATTTCCAGTCCAATTCAAATTCAATTTATTTTCAAGAATTTTATTCTCCTTGTCATCAATTTCGTCCATAAGTTTTCTTTTGATGGGGGATTTCTTCTTTGCAGAGGTATTATTAGGCTTTAGACCGAGGTTCTCATTCAATAAAGTTGGCAGTATAGTTTACATTTAAAAGGACTGAGATCAACATGAAAAAATTTGCTCCTGAAAAGTGAACATTTCCTTTTGAAATACTTTATTCTTTCAAATGTGTAATTTCTTCCCAAATTCTATCAATTTTTCTGGTTATGGTTTGAATTATTGATTTAAGCTTGAGTAAAAAAATTGAACATCATATTAAAACTTTAAATTAAAGATACAGTCAAAGACGTATTTAGCGTCGTACATTTTTAGCAGCAGTATGGATTTAGCGATGCTTTTCGACGGATTTAGCGACACAGCCGTTGAACAGCTGGAAACCAAAATTATTTTACATGAAAATTTAATATGAAAGTGACGCTAAATTCGTCTTTTTGTGTTAAAGTGTAAAAATAGCGTCACCAATATGGGACCAAATTTGTCGCTAAATCCGTCTTTGACTGTACTTTGTATTTTTACCAAAAAGAAATATTTCATGTGAGATGTAATATGTAATCTCAAAAAAAATATTTCCACATTTCACCCTCTTGAAAGTCTCTGGAGATATCACATTTTAACTGCTCCCAGTCAGCTAAGCTGCTTGAGCAGTTCAAATAGTCACTGATATTTTTTTCTTCTTCTTCTATGTTAAAACTTTCACGACGATCAACATAATGATTGCAGGCAAAGCAATTGAAGAATTTTTGCATTTTTTCTCAAAATTTTGCAATGTGTCTCAAACTTTGAAATTTTCAATTTTTTTAACATATTTTCAAATATTTTAAAATCTTCATTTTTTTCAAAATATTCTTGTTTTTTCAAAATTTTCAAATATTTCAAAATTTTCAAAATATTTAAAGTTTCCAAATTGCTCAAATTTTTCCAATTTTTCAAAAGTATTGTGTGCTAAAAATCTTTTTTATTTTTCACTCATATTGTCAGAGGGGAGCAGTTGTGCACGGTTTCGTGCTTGTTATTATACTATGCATGTGCTATGCTCTAAGATTTGTTGAGAAAGACATTTACGACAATTGTGATAGCAATATCATACTACTACTCCGTCCTGTAGGACTTGTCCAAACAGGTAAATTTGAATGTCTCGTTGAAATAGGCTACACAAAATAATGAATTTTAGTGTCCCATTTGACAGATGTCTGTTTAGCCACGTTCAATGGGACATTCAGATTTATCTACACATTGACCAAGATAGATAAATGTAAGTGTCTCATTGGACTAGGCCAAGAAGAGCTGTTTTGCAAAGTAGAATGGTACACCATAATTTATCTCTCCAGTTTAGGAAACTTCTATGGGTCACTCAGATCTATATCTCCACTTGATCAAGTTCAATGGGACGGAATAGTAGGTTTTACTTTTGGCTACTGAATGAATACCAAAAGCTAATTCTGATCTTACAAGGTTCAGATTAATATTGTCATCCATGATAACTTATGATGCGTGTAAAATTACAGTTTCACCAGATAAGGATGACAAGTCTCTTTTATTATATCTACTTTTTTAACACTTCTTCTGTTTTGTTAAAGATATCAAATTAATCCTGACTGGCCCTGTGTAACTTTTGAGATGATTTTCAATTCTATTGATGAGCACCAACAAGAATATGGTATGGCTAAGTAATTCAGGTAAAAAAAGATTTTTGAGTGAAAGATTTTTTGAAAGATATTACTAGATATGAAAAGAAGAAATGAGTGCAAAAAATTAAAAATCCAAAGAAAAAGATTTTAGAGAAGGATTAGATTTGAACATTATATAACAGGTTGTCTTTACAGCATATTTCCCAAAAATGAGTGCCGATTTTACCAATCCTGAGAATAACTAATAAATTTCACTTATATTCGTGTAAACAGATGTCACTTTTGAGCTCCAAGAAATGTCAAACAGCTGAAATCTAAAATTCTTCGTATCATCACCTTGTTTTATATAAGTGGGAATAAATTTGCTTTATTTAAAGAATGTTTAAGATTTCAACTGTCACTTATGTCATCTCTAAAGACTTTCAGCAGTGTAACCAATGTATTTCTATAGTTTATATTCCAAGGCTCATTCTTGACATGTTATAGACCCTTTAAACACCTGCAAATTTCGTAAATCGTGGTTTTTGTATTTTCAGATCTTAGTTATGGAAAAACTTCCTCAGTTTTACAAAAATTTGCTCAGTTTTGAGTAATTTCTTCTCAGTTCTAAAGATTATTTCAAAGATTTTGAAAAAATTGACCCAAAATTTGCCTGAAAATGAAAGGATTGAAGCTAAATCTGGAAAATATTCTTTGTGTTATTGCATTTCTAATTTAAAATTGCCCATTTTCACCCATTTGATGTCTAGACGGGTATCCCTAGTGTCCAAAAGTGAAACATCTGAACGACTTTTGGTCCAGATCGATTGGGGCGTTTTGGGGCTTTCTTTTTGGTACCCACCAATCCATCTTGGTACCAAAGTCTCAAAAACGGCCCATAAGCCCATGTAAATGTATATTTCTTAGAAAAATGAAGGATTTTCTCCATTTAAAATGTTTTCTCATATAAGCCTGAAAATCCACAAAATCCTTCATATTTCTAAAAATATGCAATTCCAGGTGCTTATGGGCCGTATTTGAGTCTTTGGTATCAAGATACATTAGAAGGTACCAAAAAGAAGGCCCCCAAATGGCCCTATCGCTCTGGACCAAAAGTCATTCAGAAATCACTTAAAATGGCCTATTTTGTCGTCAGAGATACCCGTTCAGTCCTTATTATTTACTTAAAATTCTAAAAAGTCGTAATCCCTGGTTTTGCGATTTTTCCTCAGTTTTGCGAAAAAATGAGCTCTCAGTTTTAACTTATTTTGTCAAAAAAGAGGCTGACTCCTGAAAATATTTGAAGATGATACATTTCTTGCAATAGCTCCCCAAAGAGATAACACTCTTACCATTAATGCCTAGGCCATTATTAGACTGTCCATTAACGAGCATCGCCGTTTGCATTGTTGGGCATTCATGAGGAATACACAAAGCTCGTCCATTTTCACCACAAGAACAGGGCACAGAGACATGACCGAAGAATAAATGGGAAACCTGAAAATGAACAAGATCAAGAAGTGTGATTAAGAAGTGAGTTTTAATGATTTATGTCAGGAATGATACTATTTAAAGAAGTTTATCAGGTTTATTTTTGACAAAAATTTCTAAACACGAAGCGAAATTTTTCGAAAAACTCAACAAAAATTGGAAAACACGAATTTTCTATATCAAATTAACATTCATCAAATTCTTTCAAAAACTCAGCTACTTAGACGCGAAAACTCAAAAATACGAAATTTTTAGGTAGTTGACCAGTCCAAAAATTGTCAAAAAAGCCAGTTTATATTTGATGAAATCAATTTTGGTCCTAAAGATTTTTATCAACTTCAAACTCTTCCAATGAATGACTTCTTTGTCTATCAATATATAGTGTTGATCCTTCTTTACCCCTAGGTAGATTCCATATACTTACAACGCAATTCAAGGTATCCAAAATAAAATATGTAAGAAAAATATGAAAATTCCATCATATTAAGAAGGTATTTAACTTTTGATTGGGTTCAAAATTGTCATTCAATGTCCTCATAACTTGAATAGATAATATCAGTTTATGCATTTCAAATTAATTAAAGCAATCTTCTAATTTCAAATTTAATTTCTACTTCTTCTTCAGCAGTGAAATAACAAGTTTTATTGTGTGCTTTTCTGTATAACTATTTGAGAATGAGGATGTACATTTTTTGCTATTTACGAATGTGCAAAATATGATTTTATTTTGAGATAAGCCCTCAAATGGACATGGAGTCTTTTTACCATTTTATTACCCTTTGTACAATTACCAGGCCCATTTCATAGAAGATTTTCAAAAAAATCAATTTTCTAATTTTGGTGGCAAACAAAAATAGAGTGGCCATAGTCAAATTTCATACTTCTGAGATTATTTATCTTTTGATTTGCCTGAGTTACACGAAAATTTTGTCAAGAAAGCCTGGTATTATGCTCCTTAGAGAAAGGGGTTGTAAAACCAACTCTTAAAATTATTACTTTCCCATGTATGTCAAGTGACATTCCACTCATCATCATTCCAATCTACAAGCTGGTTTGATGGAGACCTCTGGTGGTCAAAATGAGAGAAGAATATTGATATTAAAATATTAAAATTCTCAATATATTTTTTATTCAAAGGTATTGTTTTCAATGCAAAATATTAAACAAATGCAGAAATTATGCAATAATAATCAAAATTCAAAGTTCCACCAGGTGGCAGCCTATAAACAGCTTGTAGGATTTTTCTGTATTAAAAATGCATTAGTGATTCCTGATGCTTACCCTTTTAGAAATTTTCGTCTCCGGCTTAATGATACTTGGAATGACCATAATGCAATATTTGAAGCTACTAAAGTTTAACCCCCCCCCAACAATCATATAAAGACCCCACTTGATTTTTGTGCATGCCCATGTATGTCAATTGTCATTCCTAATGCTTACCCTTTTAGAAATTTTCGTCTCCGGCTTAATGATACTTGCAATGACCATAATGGCAGGTATGAGATGTCTGAGCGTCAATCGAAACGTGACGTAGAGCCCATAGATGGCCCCTCTGGCGCCCAGAATGCAAATGTCTTGATCGGGCGTTAATTGGACCGAAGTGCGGATTAGGAGCTCGGGCAGGGCATACAGACCGGAGGTTACCAGCAGGGCCAGGAGGAGCCAGCGGCAGTCCCTAAGGAGTGCGGCGACAGTTGTACGTTGAAACATTATCAGTAGGCTGTTTCATAAAAAAATAAATTGCGTCCAAAAATTCTGGCTTGCAGCTCATTTTAAAGATTTTTTCATGCTGATTCCAAAAATGGTCTTATTTTTTTTAAACTCACTTCATGCAAATACCATGCAATAAGCCCTTGAACTTTACTTCAGTACAGGCTTTTTTCACTTAATAAGGCCAAATTTTATGAAGTAAATTTCAAGGGCTTGTTGCATTGTCCTTGCATGAAGTAAGTTGGAAAAAATCCATTTTTGGAATCATAATAAAAAATCTTCCAAATGAGCTGCAAGCCAGAATTTTTGAGAATTTTGTGAAACAGCCTATGCTTTATTTGGCAGTTTTTAGATGCTTAAAACAGGGGAAAATTTTGTAATTTTTAGTTTTTCGGTTTCAGGAACTTTTTGTATCAGTTTTGGTATTTATGTCTCAGTTTTCCCAATCTTAGTCTCAGTTTCCTGATAATTTCACTCAAAACTTCAGATTTTTGGTTTAAACTCAGGCTTTTTTCTTGACAAAATTTTCTCCAAAACTGAGATAAAGTTTTCCGAAAACTGAGGAAAAACTGCAAATCTGAGAATTACGAAATTTTTAGGCACCCAAAATTAGACATTATGCGCTAAAATTAAACACAAATAGACAATATTTTGGAAAAATTGGATAAATTTTGTGATAAACTGAGAAAATTACCCAAAACTGAGCCAATTTCCACAAAACTGATCTCCAAAAGATGCAGAAACTGCAACTTACGAAATTTGTAGGAACTGGTGGTTTCTAGAAACTTGTCACGAATTGATGTGAAATACGCAAATTTGTGTCAACACTCATCAGTTTACCTTTATTAGCTTCTTTTTTCCAGGCTAAAATGTTCAAAAGTACCAACTTTTAGGATACCAGGCTTTCTTTTTGCCGGTTTTTAGATAATTAAAATATCTAAAAATCTTGTATTTTTGAGTTTTTGCGTTTTTGAAGCTGAGTTTTTGAAAAATTTGGCTGAGTTTTTCAAAATTTTAGTCTGAGTTTTTGAAAAATTCGGAGTTTTTCAAAAAATTTCAAAATTTTTTATAAATAAACTCAAATAATTTGAGTGTTTGTAGGCAAAAACTGAATTTCTGACTGAATTAAGTAACAAAAATGGACTTTTTGGTAAAATTTTTCCCCAATTCACCCACTTTAGGGTCAAAAACATCAGTTACGGAAAGTTTATAGAAATAGCCATTTTCTAAAAATCTTGTATTTTTGAGTTTTTCTATTTTGGATTGAGTTTCTTCAAAAATTTGATGCTGAGTTTCATGATTTTTTGGCAAAAAATAAGCCTGATAAGATACATAATTTTTTGATGAATTTTTGAGTGTTTGTGATGAGTTGAGAGTGTGAGTGAATGTTACAGATGCATTTGAACTTGTGAGAGAAACATATGAGAGATGCATTTGTGAGTGTGATTGATGTGTTTGAGTGTGACAGAAGTACTCTTTTTTATAAATATACACTTTATAAGCATATATGCTTCGGTTTTTTTTGAAAAAAATGAACATAATCTAAGCATATTCTTAAGGCTAATTTTGGAAATTTTTGCTTACTGAAATAGCTGTTTTAGCCAAGCAATTTGTAAAATTTTGGCACGTGGCAAAAGCCACCCATACTTTCTTATGGTTTTCTGCCTTTGCGTGACAATTTTTCGTGTAATTTGAGAAAGTAACTAGTAAAAATCCCTTTTTGGTGATACAATTGGCTAAACACGTGTAATTTATCCCATGAAAAAAGCATATACTAAGCATAATTCGAACCTATTTTTCATCCAAAATATAAGCAATTCAAAGCCTTACCTCAAAATTACACTATGCTCATAGTTCTTGGGTTGTATGGGATGCTTGGGGTCTTTGGTCTCCTTCATAAAAAAGACAATCATTTACAAATAATTAGAAATAGTTCTTGGGCTGTTTGGGATGCATGGGCTCCTTTGAATCCTTCTTAAAAAATATAATCCTTTCCAAAAGTTAAGAAATAATTCAAGGGCTGATTGGGATGCTTGGGTTGTTAGGTCTCCCTCTTTAGAACATATATTTTTCCAAAAATAACAAATAGCTCTTGGGCTTTTTGGGATTCTTGGGTTCCTTGGTCTTCTTCTTAAAAAAGACAATCTTTTCCAAATATTAAGATATAGTTCATGGGCTGTTTGGGTTGCTTGGGCTCCATTGTCTCTCTCTTAAAACTGATAATCTTTTACAAATATAAAAGAAGTGGTTCTTGGGCTGTTT
>JAOWAT010092670.1:0-10699 GCA_028571025.1 Longipedia americana
TATTTAGACCAAATTTAATGATCCTGTAACTTTTTTTGAAAGTCAAAATTTTTTTCCCGGACCCGGGGTACCATCCATTCGTAGACAGCCAGTTAAGTCTTGAACCTTTTAACAAAATGATTAGGAAATATTTGAATATGTGTAATCCCCAAAGACTTTCAGTAGTGTAAACAATCATTGGAAGTCCATCAATTAAAAACCTGAAAGTTTTTGTACATTACACGTATTCTACGGTTTTGATAAACCAAGGTACCTTAAACACCTTCAGCTAAATTACAATCTCCATGTATATTTGTCATAGAAGAGAAATAGGTGGGACAAGATTTTGATATCTGGCACACTGCTTGCACAGGGCAAAATTTATTGGCTGTAATTTTATGCTTAGACTCTATTCTTGCAACACTTAGCTTACTTCCAGACCATGGAATATCAAAATATTAAGGAAAAATATCTCTTTGATTAGAAAAAGAAATAATGATTAATATCGAGGTAGAATAGGTATCACTCCATGTTGCAGTCTAAAACATTTCTTATTGTTATTGTTCCAAGTAAATCATTAACAATAAAATATGTATTACTATTTTTTAATCCCAACATTTTACTACCCAATTTCTCGAGTGTTGCCAAGTAACATGGAGTGATACTAAATAAGATACCTATCTCAAGCACCCTATAGAGTAAAGCTGATTATGAAGGCTGTAGAAGGGTTTGAGGGTGAAAGTCTTGAGTCTTTCAGATCAATAAATCCTTAAGAAACTGGCAATTTTCATTACATAACGAATTTTCTTTTTAAAATAATTCTTTTGCGTCTGGTATTTCTGCCAAAATATTATTTCATCAGAAAAAGTTTCGTTATGTTATAAAAATTTCGAGTTTTTTTCAGTTTTTTGAGCCGGTCTAAGAATTTAGTCTTGATTCTTTCACATTCACCATCAGTTTTACTGCATAGGATCGTTGAGTATATTTATCAGTACAAGAATTAACAAACTGAATTTCGCCTTTTTGCTTGTTTCTATTCCAGGGACCTCATCTTACTTCAGATTCTTTGGATGCACTAAAATCAAAAACACATGATTCAAGCCTTATAGAACTTATGCAATTTGACAATAATTATTTTCGTTTTCAACGTGATACGGATAAGTCCCTAGAGCGATTCGCCAGCCTTGACAGTGACGAAACCTTTTTGAGTTGCAACACACATCCCTTCCCCTCCCAGGGGTCGCTTGCTTGCCTTGAGGAAATGGCCGCTATTGGTAGGGTCTAGCAAGAAATATCAAAATTATGTGGAGCTTGGGGGTTCATTCAACAGAATTTGACCGCATGACTCAGAAAATGCCCTACATTTTTTACGAATTTGCATTTTTGATCACCCTATCAATAGGATGTAACACAAAACCCCTAGTTTATGCTGTGCAGGGTTAATCTACTAGGTTTTGACCTGCTGATTCCAAAAACATCCTTGTTTTGAACAAATTTTGAATTTTTGACCAGGCTACCAGCACTTAAAAGTTGAAATTTTTTCGCATTTGAACAGAGGAAGTCTTGAAATAGCCTGTTTCAATTCTGAAAACTTAAAAACAAGATTTGGGTGAAAAATCATATTCATGTGGCATATTTATCAGAAAAGATCTACTTACTATTTTCAGTCTCAAATACAAACATAACATATTTTTGGAGGAATTTTGTATACTTCTGTGCAGTGACTCAAGACTAGTATAGACAAGGAAATCGAAAATCGAGACTCTGTCACTCAAAATCGGGACTCTGTCATCAAAATAATTTTCCGCAAAAGAGGAAGTCAATAATAACAACAAATTAAAATTTGGGAAAATGTTTTATACAAACAAAACTTTGTTTTCCAAGACAAAGATTTCATTGATAGGCATTTAAAGCATTAGAATAAGTCCTTTTCTTAAATTTTTAGGTAAACAGATCTTTTCGTAATAATAATAGTCTTGAGTGAGTAAAACTGATAAAAATGTTAGGAGATTTAAAGCACTGGTAGCCTCGTCAAAAATTTAAATATTGCTCCAAGCAAGGGTACTGTTGAAATCAGGAGGCTTAAATCTTATTGATTAACCCCACACTGTACAGGCAGGCAAGGTGTCCAAAAGTGAACTTTCAGTACAATATTTGGAATACTGGGAAAGGACTGCCCAGTGGTGTTCATTTTGGTATGAATCAATGTATCTAGGTCCCAAATACTTCATCCTACATATCTGGCTTTCAGTGTTGCATTTTTATAGAAATATCAAAGATTTTCTGAATTTTTCAGCCTATCTAGAAAACACTGAAAATTGGCAAAAATCCTTCATTTCTCAGAAAATATGCAACATTGCAAGCCAGATATGTAGAATAAAGTATTTTGGACCTAGATGCATTGATTCATACCAAAATGAACACCACTGGACAGTCATCTCCCAGCATTCCAAATGTCGTACTGAACTCCCCAAATAAGACTCAAAAAAGAGGTTCGCCTGCCCACCTAACAGCATGAATTTGTTTTTTTTTGTTACACCCTCAGTACTACCAAGGGTTTCATATTTAAATTTGATGTGCTTGTAGGATGGTGAAAAACACAAATTTATTAACAAAGAGTGTATTTTTAGATCAATAGATCAGAATTTCTTGGATAAACAACCCCAACTCACTTGATTTTGAGCTTTCTTGACCCACCCTACCACCACCCTAATAGGTACGATGGCCGCCAACGGTTCAATGCCCTCTGTGGCCAAACTTCCAATCTCTTCCGTGAAAAGAAACAACAATTACAATGGCTCGTCGTCTAATTTCTACACCAGAGCGGCCAAATCTGGGAACAAAACGCCCAGTCCAGTCACCAGTCCTCACAGAAAGGTCAGAATCTCGGCCAAGAGTTTGAATGCTGCTAATAATGATATTAGGGAAGATATTGAGCAAGGTTTTGAGGAAGACTTTGGAGAGAATGCGCCCAAGCATAGGAGAACAAGGATATCTCAGGTATTTATTATGAGTGGACATTGAATGTTATAAAATTTCATGAGAATCTCAGCTTTCCAGAACGACTTTCGAAAAACAGAAATTTGTAACAAAAGTTTAAACTAAACATCTCCAGAAAAGTTTAGTTTTCTCGTGAAAAACTGTCTCAAAATTGAAAACCAAGGGGTGCTTTAGAAAGCTAGCGGAGATTCTCAGCTTTTTTTGAAATACCTCTTAATTTTGAAACTTACGAAGAAATCAGTGAGGTGTCAAAATTTTCCTAACGATGTTTTTGTTTGTGTAAGAAATCTATGAAATTATAATCCAAAATAAGGCAGCAAAACAGTTTGTATGGTATTGGCCATATTTCAAGTCAGCCAGATTTACCAGCTCTGTCCTAAAAAGTTTCCTCTAATTTCAGAGTGGGAATAAATGCAAGCCAAGTTTCAGCACTGATTCCGATACCTCCTCTACTATTGCTGAGGAAACGAAATTATTATCCAAATATGAAGAAGAGAAAATGACTACAAGAGGAGTTACTGCTCCTCCTAAACAGGGGCAGGCCACCTTCGGGGAAAAGATAGGTAAATAATAACTTTTCTTTGTTAAATTTACAGATAATTTTGATTTTAGAACCTCAGAACAATACAAAATCTGAAGATTTCAGGAAATTTTCTCCTGTACTTTAAAAAGTGTGACCACTGATATTGAGCATTCCATTACAATATTCGATGATAACAAAAAACTATGCCTGTGCTTTATGAGAGTACTACTTCGTCCCGTTGAAATTGGCCAAACGGAGAAACTATAAGTCAACTACTTTCATCAAAATGTTTTCTCTAAGTTCTAGAGAGATTTGTCAGAGAGGAAGGGCATTTTCCATGACTAGAGATTCTCCAGTCTTTGAATCATTCATCAGTTTTTTCCTGACTTAAATGAAAGTCTGAGAAAATTTAGTATGAAAGGTGCTGATATTTATAGTTTCCACGTTTAGCCAATTTCAATGGGACGGAGTAGTATAATGGTTCTAAATCTCAAGGAAGATTTCAGATTTTCTTTACTAAATACATTTTTTCTCTTTTTCAGGTAAAAATAGCAAAGTTCAGGCACACTCCATTGCAGCAATAGACAAAGGCAATCTGAAGAAATCCTCGTCTTCTCCAGAAAATGCAGATCTCAAGAAAAAGTCCATTCTCAAAAAGTCTGACAGCATGGGTTGTAAAACTTCCGAAAATAAAGACGCTTCCTCTCATTCAACAAAGAGTAAAACGTTAGCAGACAAGAGTAAGAAAATGTTAAACGACGTAGCAGGCGGAGAAAGTACAAAAAGCTCAACATTAACCACAGCAACAACAAAACCAACAACAACAACAACAACAACAGCAAAACCAACAACAATAACCGCAGCCAAAAATGACTCGAATAATGGTTCCGCTACTAATAAAGAAATTCAAACCACCAACGAAACTAGTCAGAACAAATATGAAAGGGGGAGGGATCCCGCTTACAAAACCAATAACGTCACTGGCAAGCAAAAAGTTACTGGCAAAGACTCACATTTCGGACACAACGAAAATATGATAATCTTTGAACATAATAATAGTAATTAATTATTAATTAATTTAATCAATCAATTAAATTAATTAATGATAGTAACCGAGAGCGAAAGGAGAGTAGTAAAACTATGCATTCGACACTCAAGAAAAAATATTGACAATCTCACTAAAATATTTTTGAATATTGTTAACTAATTTGCTGATTTAAATTTCATATTCATTTGTATTATTAATCTTTATCAATATAGATCAAACCTATTACAATTTATTACTTGTGTTTGATTTTATATTCATTTTAAGCATTTCTTAGTATTTTACCTCAAAGTAGGAGCGGACCAAAAAATAAAATTGCTTAAAACCAAGCGGGGGGGGGACTATCTGGAATTCAAGATTTTGTCCCAAAAATATTTTCTAAGTGAACATTTTATCAGTTTATCAAATTTTGAGGTCACCCTGGGCACAGAAAATTCTCTTCAATGGAGGTGGGAAAAGTGACAAATGTGACACATAAAGGTACAAAAATTACACCCATTGAAGTAAAAGTTGAGGGCCCAGACCGACCTGAATGTTTGACATAATGAAAAAATGTTTTCTGTGTGCTTGTTTTTATGATGAAAGGCAACTTTTAAAATGGTTCCCTCTTTTCTAAACTTCATTTTTGACTTTCACTGCATAGCTTGGTCCGGTGCCTACTCAAAGGGAGGTTGAAGTCAAAAATCATGTTGGGCTCTTATGAAAGAATGATAATTTGCCAAAAAAAAATTCTACCTAACTAACAATTTTCAGTAAAACCAGTTTTCATTTCAACTGATTGTTGAAGGTTTGTTGTACACCCTATTTTGATGTTGGTAAATATTACATTTTGGAAAGCTACATATAGCATTGCTATGATTTCCTGCAAAATAATTTGTCATGTGTGTCTGATTACCAGGGTTACCAAAATTCCTCAAAAATCAATAAAAACCTGTCAAAGTATATATGGAAACCTCCTCTCTTAACTTTTGCAAATTTAATGACTTTCAACTTTTTTGGAAAATTTGTCTTCAGTTCTAAAGGAAATCTTAAATTGTTGAAGTATGTTTTTGTTAAGATTTATTATAATATGTAACTTTCCCAAAATTTTAATACAAATTTAAAAAAAAATAAACAATACTCATAACACAATTTCATTTCCAATACCATATTCCAATTGTTTGTGCGGTAAGACAATGGAATTTAGAACAACAATTTCTGATGGAACCAAAACATTACAACCTGGAAAAATTAGAAAAAAATATGCTAATTTTTGTCAAAGAATGGATAATAAAGGCTAAGGAGACCATCTAAAGATGGATTGCATCATTAGATTGATACAAACAAAATCTAAAAGAACAACATGTAGCCCCACTTTAATTGGGTCAAGCAAGGTTAAAGTATTTTCAAATTTTACGGAAATGAGATTATCATGAGAATCAACTTCATCATTTTGCAATTAACATGATCATTTTCCATTGTGTGTGAGGAACAATTTGGCTAAAACGTAAAGGATATTCGAGTTTACTACAAGATAAAGGAAATACGCAATGGACCCATCAATGACCATTTTGAAGGTATCTCCCAATTTGCCACACTCCCAAATGCTCAAAACAAAGTCAATTGGACCTGTTTAGTTGGATATTTTGGAAAATTTGGCCAATTTTTTGTTATTTTTGATATCGTTTCAATGCTTCAAAACCCATCAAAATGAACAAAAATCGCAAAATTTTTTCCAAAATATCCAGCTAAACAAGTCCAATGACTTTGTTTTGAGCTGTTGGAACTGTGACAAATTGAGAAATACCTTCAAAATTGTCATTTGGTGAGTCAATTGCGTGTTTCCTTAATCTTGTAGTAAATTGAAAGTTATAGACTATAAAGTTCCTCATACATTGAGTCAGTTATACTGAAAGGATGATTGATCTGAGACCCTCAAATTTTGGAACTTTACTCCCAAAAACTAAATTACACCAATTTGTAAATTACACAAATATGTACACCAATAAAATCGATCAATCTTATGCGGATCATCAATTAGTAGAATCATTTTAAAACTTACCTAAGATGGTTATAGACGGATTGAGCTTTCCCTGGTCATTAAACAGCGGATTATTGTCCATTTTTGCAAAGGGCTTATGCGGATTGGGGTCATTGGGCGTTCCCTCCACCCTGGACCAATCCCCCACCTTGGAGTTCCACCCCACGATGGAATGCATAATCACGGAATGTTCCCCTATTACAGCGTCGCCCAGAATAATGGATTCCTTGATTCGGGCACCCGGACCGATGTTCGCGTTTTTGCCGATGCTCACGTTGGGACCCAGCTGCAAAGAGAGGATTTCATTTTCAGAGCAAAATCATTCTTAGAAAAATCAATAATACACTGATTTAAAAAATCTTGTAAAAATTTGAAAATTTTGGATTTTTTATTGAAGAGTATAAGCGTTTAAATAAATTTGAAGTAAAGTTTCGGTCACTCATATGTAATAACATAAAATTTTGCAAATTTCGTGTGATACTGTACAGTAGTCTCACCTTCTAACGACACTTTTGGGAAAAACCCAAAATGTTAGAAGGGGAGATATTGTTAGATCGTGAAAAACCCAAAATGTCGTTAGAAGGGGAGATATTGTTAGATCGTGATAATAAAACTTGATTTTGGGAGACAAAAGTGTCGTAAGAAGGTGAGATGTCGTTAGAAAGGGTGTCGTTAGAAGGTGTAAAATGACAATTTTTCAGATTTATTCAATTTGGCTAACATAAAAATGCCTTAGAAAGCAATTTGTACATTTTCTAGCCATCATAAAATTCCAATAAACCGCCAAATGTTTTCACTTACCACCGCAGACGGGTGAACTGTGGCCGTTGGATGAATGAAGACATTTTCCACAATATTGCCACTGCTTTCCTCCTTTTTGCACAACCTCTGCGGGTAATGCTTCTCGTACAGCTTCAGGTAATACCGATTGGCGTAAATGGCCGAGCCGGGAGTCTTGACTTGGGACCACCAACCGGAAGTCTGGTAAATGAAGGCTTTTCCGGTTCCGGCCAGAGGAGGAAGTATGTCCTTTTCCAGTGAGATGGCTTCTTTGCATTGGTCGCCGGTGGTGTAAGTCTCCCTGAAAATGTTAACATAAAAGGCTGTGTTTCAGTTCAGATTTTTTGACATGTTGCCGAGGCAGCAAAATGTTTAACTCTGGCTGCGTTGCTCATTCCGAATTTTAGGGATTTTAAGTCTTGGACTTTAAATCTCGGACTGAAAAACCAAATTCCGGGAAAATGCGCATTAATTTTAGTAATTTTGTGGATTTTCAGAGGACTTTAAGTCCGCGATTTTAAATCCTCAAAATTCGAAATGAGCAATACAGCCGGCTAGTCTCAATAAAATGCCAAAATATTTGTTTTTGAGCTATTAATTAACAATTACTGTAATGGCATGGAGAATTATTGATGACGTAAATATGACTTTTGGTTACCGAAATTTAATATTTTCGTTGCCAAGGCAATGTTTTTCGGCAGCTTTGCCGCAAATTTCTGATCTGAAACAAAGCCTAAACACATGAATGACTATCAAATTTAAGTATACAATTGTGAGTAGACTCACCTGTAAAATTTGTTCTGCTTAGTCTCAAATGTTTTCCTCAGCATCGAAAAAATATCTTTCGAAAAAATATAAACCCCGCAGTTGATCAGGGTTGAAATGTAGGACTGAGGTTTTTCCACATAATGCAACAATTCATGGCCTCCGTCTTTCCCCTCCACCATGCAACCATAATTGACTGCCTGCTGTTTGGTGGCCTCAGTGGCCATTATGGTCACGAAAGACGTTTTGTTCTCGTGAAATTTGAGCATGTCTGGGAAGGAGAAAATCACAATTGTTTTCATTTTTATAATTTTTCAACATTCATAGAAGAAACCAACACTTGCATTTATTTGAAAGATTGAATTTTGTAATTCTACAAATTTTGAGTACTTCCTCTGGGAAGTTCTTAAAAATTTGCCACCACAGTAAAACTTCATCCAAATGAACGTTTTAATTAAAATTCGTTGAGTATTAATTTGAGCTCGATAATGATTTTGGAAGAGTGCAAGAGAGTCAGAAAAAATCATAAAAACTTTCCATTTTTCGATTTTTAAAACTATTATATGCTATATTTGTAATTTCTACAAATTTAAAGAATTAAATATTTTCCGTAAAAAATACGATTTTACCTTGAAGTGGCAATTCTGAGCAAATATCACCGTTGATGACGAAGAATGAATCTGGACTTCCGCTGCAAATTTGGTCGCGAAAATGGTACAAACCGCCTGCGGTGCCTAGGGCGGAATACTCCTGCAGGTATCTGGAAAATGAAATTGTGTCAGCTGACGTCAAAAGTGAGATTGGCTTGATTAAAAATTCAACAAAATCCATGAATATCAGGAACATCCTAGTGATTGGAAACAAACTGTGGTGTTAATCTGATTTAGAATTACCATTCTATCTGATTCACCCATTTTTGAGATTGTTGAGTGAAGGATTGGACAGATATTTAAGAATTTCCGTTTTGCTCCAATCTCAGTTTTCTGATCCTCAGTCACAATTACATTTACTTTGCAAAATGGAGTCTTATTGACCCAATCGACGCCAAAAAAATTGACCTGCCAATGAGTTTCTTTGCAATCTGGGGATTAATTTAGGTAAATTAGCAAAAATTCTCCTTTCTCATTTACACATATTTATTGAAAATTATCAGTAAAATCACTATTTGTTCAATTTTTGGAAGTAGGTTACGCATTTTTCCATTAAATTCTGTTGTATTCAAGCTTCCTCTAGGTGGAAAAGTCAATAGCACTTTAGTGTCGTCGGCGTTGATTGGGTTAAGTGATAAAACTTGTAATGAAGTGAATATAAACTGCCTAGATTTTTATGGACTTTTTGAAATTTAAAATCCTATCCAGATTATGGAAAATTTTTGAATAATCACTACTATTATGTCCCATTAAAATTTGATAAAAACTCATATCCTTTTATTCCATTTTTTCCCTCAACTTCAAGCACATGCAAAATTCAAAATTTGATGAATAATTCAGAGGCTGGGAATCTCAATTCTTTTAAACTGTCAATTTTTATCATTTTGGAATTTGAAAAAAAAGTGAAATGAAAAGGCTGATGTTAACAGTTCCCACATTTTGCCAATTTCAACGGGACGCACTGGCCGTTCAATAAAAATGATTTTTCCCTAGAAATATCCATACTATACCTGATATTAATGTTGTACAGCTTGGCCATTTCCGATACGAATCCATCAATTTCCCTTGCGGGATAAAACCCCAACAGGAGGATCTCTTTGATGGCCTTGACCTTAGAGCAAGCTTCTATGTGGTGCTGAATGAGGGGAAGGCCGGCTATGGGGAATAAAGGCTTGGGAACGTCGAAGGACAGGGGACGGAATCGGGTGCCCTTTTGGGGACCGGCGATCAGAATCACGGCTTTCAGGAACTCGGACATTTTCTTTGATTCTTGGGTATACAATATTATCTGAAACAAAATGTAGATCTACTACGTACCTCAGTTTCAATTCAAATGGGGTAAATGATGTGGGTGTTACGTTTTCCCCAAAAATTATTTCAATCATTCAGGTCACCTAGGTACACTGAATTTTTTTTATAAGCATCGACCTGAATTTTTCTAGGCTAGAAATTTTATTAAATAGGATGCTTATGGTTACTACATAAAATTTGAAAATTTTAGGCTAGGATGCTTATAAAAATTATGCTTATAAAGAAAAAAGAGTGTAGATAGACCTTAGCAATTATAAAATTCCATAGAACCATCTGGTTCCTTGGAAGAGTTATACAACATCTAGAATTTCTTCAGAGTCCAAATGTTTTCCCGACATAGGGGTCAGAAACGTTTTCTACGGTCTCTAGACTTTTTCACCATTGTATTACTACTCCGTCCACTTGAAATTGCCTGAACGCTAAAATAGTCAAAACCATCATTTTTCATACCAACTTTTCTCCAAGCTCAGGATAGGTTCTGAAAAAGGTTTAGATACTTCCAAAAACTAGAGATTTTCTTCTTTTGAAAATAGTCCTTAGTTTTGTCATTACGATTCTTTAAGTCTGAGAAAACTTGCGATGAAAAAGGGTAATTTTTTTTGTTTCCCTATTGAGCCATTTTCAAG
>JAOWAT010092781.1:0-10698 GCA_028571025.1 Longipedia americana
CGATCTCAAACTGATGTATGTATGTAAATATTCTTAATAATGAAAATTTGCAGAATGTAAAAACAAAAAAACTGATTAAAATTCAAAATACTCTAAAAAAACAATTAAAATTTCATAATATACAAAAACACATTAAAACTTTAAATGTTTCATCTCATGAAATGCCAAAAACATGTATCGTATATATGTATTTACTTTTACCTTATTTATTATCTTATTTAAATTTATTATATATGTTTTATTTTTGTTTATTTTTGCTCGTTTTTCAAACGGCTCTCTACATTTTCTCATTTCTCCCCAGGGTTACCGGCCAAGCAACTTAAAATCTTTCTTTTTCTAACAAACTCTTAAAAACCCAAGATTTTTGTTTGTCGATTTTTTTTAAAATTTTTTTTTCAACTTCTTTTTCCCTCATTCTTTTCCCCGGGTGGCTGTTGCTGTAAGCTATAAAATACGAACTCCTTTTCTTTTGCTTTGCAGAACAAGAAAGGAGCTCTTTCATTTTCGCTTACTTCTTCAGTCTCTCTTTTTCACGCTGTTTTGTACCCATTCATTTTCAAGGGAGAGATGTAGAAGTCATGAAAGTAAACATGTGCTCTCGAATTCTCCAAGCTCCTGTTTTCACTTCTCTCTTCTGCTTTTACAGTCTGCCTACTATAAATAACCTGTTGCTTTACTTTTTCCCTCAGTTGTCGTTATCCTATAGTTGTCTTTGGTTCTCAGTTCTCTTTTGTTCTCTTTGCTTTACCAGTTCTGTTTCAAGCACTTAGAACAGGAGATGAGAAAGTTTATGAGAGTGAAGATACGCCGGTTATTTTGAAGTGTGAATATGTTGATGAACTTTACTTAAATGCACAATTTGTGAACTACTTTGAGTCTAATAAGATTATAAGTAAACAACAGCATGGCTTTCGCAAGAATAGAGGATGCCAAACTGCAATTACTTATGCTTTTACAGAGTGGAATGAGCAGAAATTCAACAAAATGTCTACAGGGATATTACTATTTGATCTTAGTGCCGCCTTTGATATGATCGATCGGAATATACTTTGCAAAAAGCTGAAAATCTATGGCTTTAAAGAATCAGCTATTAAATTAGTGAACTCATACTTAGCAGAAAGAATGCAAGTGGTAGAAATAAATGGAAGGAGATCCAAAATTATCAACATCAACATAGGATCACCACAGGGATCCATTTTTAGTCCAAGTATTTACATTGTGTACACTAATGACATACATCTGTGGATTAATGAAACTGGTGATGTCTCAAAGAAAGGTAAATACTTACACAGATCACTTTCCGCTTATGCAGATGACACTTCAATTAGTCGTTCTGGTGAAAATGAAGAGGACATTATTGAGAAATTACAAGAGGATTCTTTAAAAGTGTTAAAGTTTATGGCCTCAAATGGCCTTGTGGCAAACAAGGAAAAAACAGCATTTATTTTCATACCCCCTTCAAATAAACATGGGGCATCCAGGAAAATTAATGTTGGAGGAGCAGAAATATGTGAAGGACAATCTGAACAAGCACGGAAGCCGTGCACTACTTGCGGCCTTTTATTATTGGAATATTCTATATCACTGAATGAAATACTTTAAAACTAACTTTCAAAAATGTTTCTGTAGCCCTGAGTTTTTGAAGAAACTAAACATTATTTAATCTAAAATTCAGCATATATTTCATTGTTGAAATTCATGCAAAATTGATCAAATGGCTGTAAATTTTTTTTTATCTAAAATATAAGAATATTTAATGTTTATTCATGACACAACAATACAATTTGCACAGTGATCTGAGAAGTAAACGCTGTGCATTTGATAATGTTTCAATTCTTTTTGACTGAGTTTGATGTGTACATGGTCTAAAATATTTCCATGAATATGTGTAGGCTTATCTACAACTTGTTGGAAGCCTAAAATGCTTAAACCTTTTAAAAGAATATTACCAGATTCACTTGTGTAAGGAACATTTATATCTCCAAGTATGATAATGTCTTGTTTTGTTGGTTCCAATTTTCTCTTCAAAGCTTAAAAGAAACAAAATTTAATCAAGATCTTAAGCTAAAAATAAATAAACCAAAAATTTTGGAGCATTCATCCAAGAAATTTTTAATATCTATTTTTGCATTAAATAGTACATCCTCCCTGTATGAATATGAAAAAAACTTTCATTAAACTTGAAACAGTTTTGAGTGAACTGAAAGAAACAATGCGTAATAAAACCAATAACAATTATTTTGGATATTTGCTAGTGAAAATTGACTAGATAAAAAGCAATTCTATTATCAGGTGTGTCAATTTCTAGTGGATGAGTAGTATTTTCTAAACCTTCAAACATACAAATGCACAATTTGAAATTACAAGTTGAAAATGAATGGTGGGGTTAATAATTCCCCAAAATAGCCAATCTATAATTTTCCATTGCTATTTTGATTTAAATAAGATAATAATTAAATTTTGTTCCTTACCTTTGAGTAAAAGCCTTTCTGATAGAATCATATGTGTCTTGTATACATTTACAACGACAACATCCGGTAAGTACAGGTATATAATTTGAAAGCCTAAACTATTGTCAAAATCAATTTTATTCACTTTCAAATGCCTCTTGACATACATTGCAACACCACAACCCCTTCCTGAATCTGTACAGTGCAAAGTGAATCCTTCTATATTATTTTGTGCTGATGCAGCTTGTGAAAGTGCAGTTTCTGTGAGGCATATTATATCACTCTCTAGTAAGACATAGTCATTTTTCAAATCTTCAACATGCAAGTTCAAACTGACAATATTGAGACATGATATCTTTAAAACTGTATCACTAGGTGTGTTCCAAATGGTAGATTTTAAATTTAGAGCATTTTTCTTCATTTCGCTTGAAATTTCAATGGCACTTTGGAAGCATTCAATTTTTTCTGCATCAAAATCAATTATCCTTAATTGTGATAGAGATTGAACCCTGCTAAGTGCTACATATGCTTGAGCTGGATCAAAAAGTGTTGGAAAATCTACAACAATTTTTTTGGGATGTTCAATTGTTTGCCCTTGCACTTTATGGACAGTAGATGCCCAACACAATCTCAATGGAAACTGGAATACTTTACAAGTGAAGTTGCCAACTCTGTAATCCATTTCATATCGTTTTATTGGAATACCAATGTCTTTTTCATGTTGGGCCAAAATTTCTTTTATATCTGGTTTTTGCCTTGTAACGACCCCAACAGTTTCATCTTCAAACTTTACAAATACAAATTGAATTTTTCCCTCCTTATTCTTCATAAAACCATTAACAATTCCTCGTGAACCATTTACCAAACCATCTGGTGTGTTTAAATTATTTGTAAGCATTACTTTAGCTCCAATTTTTACCTCCAATTCATACAAAAGTGAAGTGTTTGCAACATTTCTTGTTTTTGGATTTATTTTTGGTTTGTAATCAGGTATTGTTGGATGAATATTCTTAGACAGAATATTCTCTAATTCACCATCCAGCTTATTTAAGATTTTGTCATTGCAATCATTAACTGCCTTGTTTGTGCCAAATAAATAAATATTGCTCCTATCTTCATAACTTATATCCTTTTCACTGCACTTTTTTACCATTTCAATATCCTCATCAGTATGCTGAGCAAATCTCATTCTGTTTAGTGCCTCAGCAAATGTTTTATCATTGCCCTGTCTGTGATTTTCTTGAAGTTCAACTACACTGAATTTGCTAAATAATGGATCAACATGAAAAGATAACTTATAATCTCTATTTGTTGGTTCATCATAGATGAACTTGCCACTTACTGGTTTCAATTGCATTATGTCTCCAAATAAAAGTAAAGATACTCCACCAAATAATTCAGTTGGGGCTTCTTTTATTTCCTGCAGTTTCAAATGAATTTGATAGAGGAGATCACTTTTCAACATCGAAAATTCGTCTATTATGACAAATTTCAAGTTTTCATAATGAGTTCTCATTACTTGACGTGTCTTATCAGACATGGACATATGTTGTGTCCCAAAGTTTATATTTAGGCCTGAGTGAATTGTCATGCCTCCAATATTCAGAGCAGCCATACCAGTTGGTGCAAGCTTAATCACATAGGGGGACAGAGTGCTATCACCTTCTTTTTGAAGCATATACTGAATCCATGGTGTTATTGTATTTATGATTGTGCTCTTTCCAGCTCCAGCACCCCCATGAATGATCATTCTCAATGGCTCTACCGAAGTTTTTCCAGTTTTTCTATCTTTTAAGATCTGTTTGCAAGATGAGCATACCATGTCAAAAACATACTTTTGTTCTTTGCATAGCATCAGTACCTTTCTCATCAATTCAGATCTGTCATGAACTGTTACTGTTGGCACAAACTTATCAGGCAATTGTTTAGAAGCTGTTTTTTCCTCACATTGAACTAGAGAATCCACTGGGCCTGGAAATAGAGAAAAGGAAATGTAATAATGTAATCTTCATCCATCAATCTTAACCCTTAAAGTGAGGCTGAACTGAAAAAAACAAGTTACTCTTAAAATGGAGCAAATATCATGAAAATAATTTTCTATTTACCAATTTTTTAAAGCCCAATTGTGGATAGAGCCAGGAACCAATTTATGTTCAAATTTGGGTGCAAATAGTTGATAATTTTTCATACATTGGTAGAGGAAGTGTAGAAATATGTAGACAGATTTCATAAAACCAGCCATGAAGCAAAATTTGAAGGATTTTCTTGAGAAAAATCTATTTTTTGCTAATTTTATTGAAATTTTGATTTCATTGTTGATATTTTCAGAAATAGTATAAAATTTTGAAGCAATAATTGTTGTAAAATCATTTCCTTAAAAATCAAAATGTGCCATAAAGGGAAGAGGAAAAGACAAAATTTCAATTTTGACAAATGAGATGGTTGCATTTTCCTGGAAAATTTCCAATTTTGAAAATTGACTTTTATTCATAAATATCCTCTCTCTCTCTCATTGATTTTAGATAATGAGCTGATGTTGAACAATTGATAGTTTTCTACAAAACTTTCTGAGAATCACCAGATTTGGTGAGTTTTCTTAAAATTATTTTTGTACTTTGAGTTTATTACCTGCAAGGATTTCAAAATCTTCATGTAACACTGTTCCTTCTTCCAAAGCATCATCGTTTAATTGTTCAAGTTCTGGGTCTAATGTATCTCCAATATGTAAATTACGTTTAACCATTGCTTCTTCAACTTTTTGGCGACCTTCCTCAACATTATTGAGATGAGGAAAAAGGGTACTTTTAACTTGTTCTACCCTGGAAATTTCACCATTTCCCATCTTTGAAAATAACGCAAAACATTTATCAAAGTCATCCTTGAATAATTCATCTTCTGTCCTCCATGGATGAAAGAGCAACAGTTCTGAGTAAAAGTATTCATGTAGCTCAGCATTTTTATCAATCTTGTGAAGTCTCAAGCAACGTGGTTCTTTTCTTGCATACATGTAACCAAAATTGTCTGAAAGCTTTATCTTTTGTGGTAAGAAAGTGCCATCACTATTCCATGTTACAATTTTCATTTCAGACTCCCCACTACAACCACTAGAATAAGTTACATTTTTTGGACAACGATTCCCTGCTTCACTCACATACATCATTGCAAATTGAGCCAGGCACATGTCTTTTAGGAAAGTAGGTCTCTTAGCATATTTGTCATGTATTGTTGGTTTGGATTTAAATTTTCCTTCCCTTCCAGGAATTACTAGAAAGTCATCACTTATTTGTTCAAACATCTCAGTAATCTTTGCCAAAAATTTAGAGCGAGATTCTGGAAAACCAGTCCCAATATAATCACAGCCAATGTTTGATTCTGTCAAATGCATACTAGCAATCAAACAATACAATGCTTCTGCCAAACTAACTTGTCTATGTTTTAAGAATGTTTGATAAAGAATTTTCATTTGCTCCATCTTATCTTTTCCTTTTAGTTCTTTTGCAGCTTCCAACAATATGTCCATTAGGTATGTTTCTGATTTGAGGTAATAATCAGTGATGTAACTGACTACCTGGTAATAATCCAAACAAATCTGGAAGTCCATATTTCCGTTCCAGGCTTCCAGGAACTCCACATTGTAAGAATTCACATATATTTCATCAATGTCTCTTTTTAGCACAACAGTTACACCATTGGAGGAAGTGGACAAAGCATCATAATGCTCTTGTTCATCTATGTCTAATGAAAACAGCAAATCTTCCAGTGTCATATAATCAACACTGTCCAATTCAATTAATGCATCTTTGACTTTTTTCAAGATTCTCTGGAAATATGATATTTTTGTGATTTTGTTTCTTCATCACAATTTGTGATAGGCTGAGCTATGATTGTTTGCTTTGAAGGATATCGAGGAAAGTTGAAGCGACAGAATGTTCCATTTTTCTTGCAACTTTGAGTATGCCTATGAATCTGAACTTCTTCAACAATGTGAGATATGTGATTCTTTCTACTGCATGTCACAAACTTATCAATCATTCCAATCAATGACTGTTGGTTCTCAGTTGTCAAAGGAATGCCTTTCTTTAACCTAGAGAAGGAATCAGTAATTTCAGGAAACTCTTCTTCATGGGCAGTCATATCTGTCCAAATGACTCCATGTACATGTGCAGCACCTCTATTCTGAAATTCAACACTCTCATTGAAATATTTTGTTTTCAATGGATTGTTGGGACCCATCATGATGTGTTTTCTGAACATTTGAACACGATGATGAAAGTTCCTTGTTATAGGAATGGCACCATTTTGCATTAACTCGTTAACATTCTGTTTCTTCAAAAATTCTTCCAGTTCTTCATCATCAACATACAATTTTTCCTTTTCAGATGTTCCACTAGAGTTGGATTCTGTCACATATTCTGTTTTGAAACCCTTACATGACAAGATTGTGGCAAAATTTTCAGGCCATCTCTTATCTGCACAGCTTAGTGTATAAAAAAACTGAAATGGACCAAGAAACTCTAGTTTTGCTATCATTTCCCATTTCTTTTTCTTCCAAAATTTGAACGTTCTTGGCACATTGTCAAAAACAGTAAACACATTTTCCAGATTTAGTAATTCACCTTGGGAATTTATTGTCCCACGCTGATAGCTTATGTTCATTCTTGATTCTAATTGTCTGCGAACATTGAAGTAATAGGCAGCTAGGACATATTGTGGATCCTTAGAAAATCTATCATCCATATTCAAGATTCTTTGTGCAAAAAACTTTTGTGGAGTTAACTCGATATCTCTTTCTTCATCTAATCCATTAGCACCATTTGGATATTTACATGGAAATGCTTGAACTTCCCAATGTTTCTGTCGCATCATATTACTAGGGATTTTGTCCTCGCCAGGGGCTATCTTTAGCGGCTCTTGATCTTCATTAAAAGTTTTAGTAAGCTTGATTTTATCAGATTCATTTATCACTAACTCACTTTCAAGATGATCATTCATTAGCAGTGATGTACTTGAACACTGGAATTGATATTTCTTTATAACATCTGATTCTTCTTCTTCTTTTTCGATTTCATTAGCTTCTTTTTCATCACTATCTTCACATTGTACCACTACATCAGAATCTACAAAGGGATTAAAGAGCAAATATTTAATGAATGAAAAGATATCATTTGCAAATATCAATTTCAATCTGAAAAGGAATAAAGAGCAAATATTTCATGAATGAAAAGATATCAATTTTGAAATATCTTAGTTTCATATCTTTTTACTTTTTTAATGCATTTCAATTGTAAATTACACAAATAAAATATATAATTTGTGAAAATCTTATCTAATCTTAGACTTTCATTGTCATGTTACTTAAAATACATATTTACCTTTTGGTTTATCCTCAGCTTTACTGACAGTGTCTTGATTTTGAGATCTTTCTTCCATATCCAATTCATTGACAAACTCAACTTCGCTCATGATATTAGTTGACTTGTAAAAAGGATTGATCCTTTTTAATAATTCTGCAGCAGTAGTGACCACATTAGGTCGAATCAATTCCCTAAACATTGAAGATGAATATTCTTCCTTTCTTTTGTACTCCAAAGGAATCAGACCACTTTCATCTACCAGCCTTGGTAACCTACTGATTGTCCTTTTTATGTCATCATCATTTATTATTACACAAACTACCTTGTTTTTCAATGCTGGCCACCTGCTAACAGGCAACTGATGGATTTGAAGGAATAGTATGACTTTTGCTATCATAAAGGATTCACAAGTTGTCAACTCTAATTCTGGTGGAGTTTCCATCAATTCAAGATTATTTGTGTGACAGATGCTGGGAACTTTTTTCTTATATAAGATGGAATCATGACATGAATTGCACAGAAAAACATTTCCATTTCTGATTGCTTTGGGTTTTACAGTCAACACACACTCCACCAATTCTTTATCTTTATATTGAGAAACTTTCTCTGTCAGCTTTTCATGTTCTTCTGGATATTTGAAAGACTTTACACTGTTTTTGAAATACAATTTTTCACATGAAATGCAAGGAAAAGCAGGTCCATATTTTACTGACTCATTAAAATCCTTCAATCTTTGTTCATATTTATAACTGGATATCTTTTCATTTTTCTTCATTTCATAGCTTTCAATTTTCTTTCTTTTGATATCATCTGCCTTTTGATTTCTATATTGTTTTCTTTTGGCCCCAATCTGTTCACTGTTTTCTGATCTATATTGTTTGGCTCTCTCTGTATTATCTTTCCTATATTGCTTTTGATATTGTTTAGTTTTCTCAATATTATCCTTTCTATATTCTTTTCGATACTGTTTTTCTTTCTCAGAATTTTCTGATTTATATTTCTTCTGATATTGCTTTTCTTTTTCAGAATGTTCTGACTTATATTGTTTTTGATATTTTTTTTATATTGCTTTTCTTTTTCAGCATGTTCTAACTTATAATGCTTTTGATAATCCTTTTCTTTTGCAACATTTTTTGATTTATATTCCTTTACCTTTTCAACATTTTCTGATCTATATTTCTTTTGATATGATTTCCGTTTCTCTACTTGTTCCTTTAGTAACTCTTCATAATTATTTGCACTTTGGCATGCTTTAGCCTGTGAAAGATGAGTCAAGAGTCTTGTGAAATAATTTCCACAGCCTTCACACTTAACTTTATCCATTTTCTTTAAACCAAGTACACTTCTCATACAAAGTAGATTTATTTGATCTATATTTTCCTTAGCTTGTTATATTTAATTTATCAATTTGTTGTCCATCTTGATCTTCTCTTAAACTTCAAGTAGAGTTCATAATCTGCATTTGAAAAGATGTCAATTTTTAATTTGAATAATTTGCCACCCTTCTAAAAATTTGTCTCATTATTAAAATATTCAAAAATTAATTAAGCATTCTTTTCAATTTTTGTACCAGTAGTAGTGACCCTTGACTTTATCATAATAAAAATAAAGATTATTCATTGTAAAAATCAAAAAATAGTATAAGGCTTTTTTCAACATATGAGGTGCACCAATGGACTTTCAAAATTAATCAAAATTTTGGATTTTTGAAGCTTATGATTTTTAGCAAGATCTAAGTCAAATCTTTCATACGTAAAAAGAATTATTCAATTATCTCTTTTCCCCTATCCAGAAATTGAGATTAAAGATTGAATTTTCAATGAAATTACTACATAACCAAAAAATTAAATTGCCATTTTCTCAAAATTACGCAAAATATTATTTTCAAAATTCGGTTTGGACACCTCATATAATGTTTTTTGCAAATAATGGAGTATTCTTCTTCAAATAATATTGGTGACATTTTTAAAGCAATGAAACATTTTCAAAAATGAAATAAACCATTTTTAAACTTTTCATTTATTTTTTGTAAATTATGAAATATTTTACTACAATTTCATGGATCCAACATTTTTTTCCAAAATACAGACAGGGCATGCAAAATGGACCTGCGCATTTTTTCAATCTAATAGATTAGTTCACTTTCCATTTGTACAATTCACGAATTGACTTCTTTTCAAATTTTACCCCATCAAATTACTATAGAATTATTACATTGCATTCTTGATACAATAGCAATCATGAAACCTTTCTTCCTTTCTGTCTGACTCTTCATGAATGTTATTGTTGATCTTCTAATAAGGGTACTCAAAAAATTTCAAGTTGCTTCAATTCTACTGAGCAAGGTGTATATATCAAACAAAATTAAACGTACTGAAGTAAATTGTTTTGATTTTGGAATTTTCTTGAAAACTAAATTGCTATTTGCACTTTCAAAACTGAGATTTGCTCTCTTTTTCACGGGAAACTGCAGTATGTACCAAAAACGTTACTACTATGGGTTGAGGCAATTCTGTTGAGCAATTTATATTTCGAAGTTGGTACTAAAGTAAGCATAAATTCTACTACTCCATCCACATGAAATTGGCTCAACAGGGAATCACCAAATTGACCCATTTTGATCATCAATTTGCTCAGACTTGAAGACTGGTAATGACAGAAGTTAAGAGTGTTTTAAAAACTAGAGAATCTCTAGTTTCTGAAACTGTCCTAACTTTTGTCAGAATGTATCTGATGACTTTTGCGTTGAGCCAATTTCAAGTGGTCGGAGTAGTAGTGAGATACCACTCTAAATGGATTGTAAAGTTTTAGTATACAGAGTAGTTTATGTGAACTAAACCCAGCTCATCTAATGTATTTTTGCTTCCAGATTACAAAACTTTTGGAATTTTTGA
>JAOWAT010092892.1:0-10698 GCA_028571025.1 Longipedia americana
ATGTCTAGTACAGGCCAGTACCAAAACTTTTTGAAATTTTTTCTTCGAAATTTGAATTCTTATGTTAAAAGGTACATACTAAACATGGAGCGATATGGGACTATCTCGATTTGGTATGATTTACTAAAACCTGAAAGTTGAATGTTGTGCCTCTGAAAATTTGAAATTTTGGAGAATTTTGCTCATACATAGCCTCAGAACCATGGCCTCAAAGCTTGGAAATCTTGCATTTTTTGCATTTCTCCATGAAGCGGAAATATAAATAAGGCCTATTGTGAAAGATTTCTTTTTCTTTATCCATTGAATTGACTGTACAATAACAATTCAGAATTTTTATTTTTAGCTTTTTTTATTTCGTCTTTAATAGTCTATTTTTGAACATAAACATCATTTTACTAGACAACACCTTCTTAAATGCAAAATATAGAATCTTTTCTTAATTATGTACACTAATAGATAACTAGCAGATAGGATGTTCCAAAAATTCAATCGTATATAAAACTTCCAAAAAGTGTTTTCACTGGTAAATTATTTAATTATAATACTGGTGAATAGTTTTATTTGAATGTGTCATATTATTTGCACTTTTGGAACACCCTGTCACATAAAAATATGGGAAAATGTGACCCCTATCACAAAATGTATTGTTAACATTTTGAGGCATGAGGTTCAGGTTTATGGACTGACTTAAGACGAGAGAGCAGTTTCTTCTAAGATTACTAATGATTCATAACTACAAATTTAGTCAATTGAGATTACTTTTCAATATCTAACAAAAATATAAACAATTTTTGTCATAATTTAAACATTTTTTTTCATTTGGCAAGATTTGACTACAATTTTCGAAACTTTATATTGCTCTTTCGTCTAAGAAATTTCCCTTTTTTTCTTTTTTTTTGCTAAAATAACCTCGATTTTGTGTTAAAAATTTAAGATTTTTAAAAACTAAGTTCAATCATAAAAAGGAGAGGAATATTTCATCTCTACTAATCTGGTACCAAGAAATTAATAAAGACTGGGGGACTCATTTTCCAATAACTTCCCCTGTTTCAAATATGAATTAAAGGTATTCGAGAAACTTCCAAGTTTTTGAAACAGAGGAAGTTAAGATTAAAGAAATGTATTTTCTCAATTATATTTCTTAAAAAAGGACATGAGTATGAAGCCAAAAGGTTTTCAAGTTTCAGAATAATATGTGATATATCATTATATCATTATACTATATAAAGGTGTGTGTGGTGTGTGGTATAATTTGTATTGTGTTTAGTCATAAACATTTTACTTTATTTTTTTATTGATGAGGAGATTCCATTTTCCCGCAATTCCAAAATTAAAATTTACCTCATTAAAATTATCTTTTCACACACTTCCATCTACTAATTTGGCTCGAATTTTCAACTACGTTAAAGATATCTATGGAAAGCTGAGAGTCTCGCTTTTCCACCAGATTGTTAAAGTTTTATATTACGATACGCGTTCATTTGACTGAAAGAATACTCTAAGCTGGTTAAACATTTTTGTTGTAATACAGTAAGTTAGGCAATGCCCTACGATTACAATTGACTAAGATTGTTTACATTGTTTGTTTATGAATAATTGACTGGTTAATACATCTGACTCCAAATTAGTTAGATGGTAGAGATACAAGAAAAGAGGAAATATGTGTGAAAAATTTCAGAATGGTCAAAATACAATTATAAATGAATAGTGAAAAAGATTAGAGGTAATACAGAATTTACGAATATTTTTGTTCTGTAATAAATAAAGGATGTCTGATAAAAAGCAGACATTTTGTTCATAAAAGGGCAGTATTAGGTTTCATATTCTTTTTAGGTAACTTAACTTTCATAATTTCACAAAAATTACAATCTGATTATTTGAATTTGTTTTTGAAAGGAATTAATTATTTGAAAAGAAATCAGTGTAAATATATGAAAGGAAAATAAAATATGAAAAGATAAAAAATAATTTCCTGAGATCTAAGATAAAAATTACTACCTCTGTCCCTATATAGATTATGCAAATCTTTTGATGTGTTAAGTTTTGCGGAAAATTTAACTTCAAATGGTTGTCTAAAATATTGAAGTAAATTATTTCGCGAAACTTAACACAGCACAACTTTTGCACAATCTATTTAGGGACAGAGGTAGTATCATTATTTTTTTTGTATTTTTGTTTTATTTTTATATCAAATTCGGGAAAATGGCAGCTTCAAAGTTGTAAGGTTCATTTATTGGTTTTTGGGATATTGTCATTAAAATGAGGCTGCTCAATTTAGTGACTAAGCAGTCATTATAACTGCAGAAAAACAGTATGTAAAGGGGTATGAAGGTAAAAGAGCATAAAAATCACAAGCAAGCGTTAATTAATTCTTTCTGAAAATTACCTTTTGTTCTGTCATTTATCATTGACTAACATTATTTTAAGAAGCACTTTTTGAAATCACATGAGTTTTCCTTTATAAAAACTATAACATTTACTCATTAATGCCAATAATATGCTAGCCTTTATCAAATATTGGGGAGCGTAAATTTCTAAATTATAGAGTATGGACCACTGAGAAGGGCCACCGAGAGAAACTAATCGATGATAAACCATTCATACTATCAAGAGAAAGATGAAATTTATCATCGATTAGTTTCTCCTGGTGGCTCTATTCAGTGGTCCATACTCTATCCTTACGTAAAAAAATCAAAATTTTCCAAATTATCCCCAAGTTAATGAATATCATAATAGTCACAAAAATACTTCCTCCATCCAATCGTGAACTGGTCATACGGAGGAAGTATCTTTGATAAAAATAGAACAGAGAAAGAAGAGAGGTAAATAGAGGTACAATCATAGTCATGGTGTCTCAAAGTGGGGCATTGACTTCTTTTCTGTCTCATTTTCAAAAATGTTATTCTCCATCATAATCAATAGAAAAAAACAGCTTTGTTATGAGACAGGAAAGTTGGCAGTTCCCTGCAGTGTGTCTCTAGCAATCACAAAAAATTTCAATGAAATTGGACAACATTTTTACAAAAGATCAGAAACTGAACAGTCTAGAAATATAGCCACTTCATGTTTTAAGGACCTACGTTTTAACGACATTTTACATGCGTTCAATGACAATTCAACTTTTTAACAACATTTTTACGTTTTAATGACATCCTAAATGTGTCATTAAAGCATGAAATGGCTGTTTCCATTCATGTATCAAAACATTTAGCAGCAGTAAGCACTAAAATATCCAACACATTTTAAAACTAAAGAATGGGATTTTTACATGTCCATTACAGGATATAAACCAAGTTATCCAATTTATGATTTGTGAACAGCAAGAGCAGGACAAATGTTTTTTTTTTGAGGAAGAAAAAGATCATCAAAGCTCTAGCATGTCACATACAAAGGCACATATACAACTAATTTTAATTGACAGCACCACAGCGTTCAAAATTTTCAAAAAGAATTTCTTTATAAAAATGACCTGATTGATAAAATAATTTGGATTTTAATAATAAAAGATGTCATGTATAGAAAATAGAGAAGTGTCTAATAAAATTCTTTAAAAAGGTGCAGATATTAATTGAGTGAATTTCCATTTACTAGGTAATTTTGTACAGTACTAATGTCTTGTAAGATATCGATATCATAAGAGCGAAAGTTTAGAAGCGCCAACCCAGTTTAATTTTGGGAAACAATTTTTAATATCAGAGAATTCTTAGTATGAGAAAGTGGGTTGGGTTAGAACAGCATGGGGAAAAACTTTCCTTTTTCAGAAATTATTTGTTCTATGCTCATCCATGAATAATATTTCAAATGAATTTCCTTGCAGTACTTTTTCAACATGAGTTTCCTTCATTATGGAACAGACTGTCAAGAAATTTTTGTTCAGGTACTTATGTGGTGAAGCCAATAGATTCAAAGAGAGACATAACACAAATTTTGTATCCATTCAACTTCAATTGTTCAAAGTTTGTCCGCTAGGATGCGCTTTTTTGTTTTTTGGCCTCAAATTTCTTTCATTGTATATGCTGACCAGATTTTGGTTTTCAATTTATGTACAAATTATAATAATGAATCTCATGTACCATTCAGCCCAAAGAAACTAGCTAGTTCACCAATTTTCATGGGTCGGAGTAGCAACAGGTAAAGTAAGCATCTTCGTAAAGTCTTTTCACATTCACATAATTCTTGTAGAAATGTTAATAACTTCATGACTAATTTTCAGGAGATAGAATAGTTTCTCATGGCTCAGTGTTAAAAGTCTTTCATGCAGTTCCATTGCAATCTACTTCGACAATTTCTCCAATCTTGGGTACATCGACAAATTGGTATACCAATCGCTGGCCATCAACTTTAGCCAAAATGCCTCTTTGATAATAGTATCTGGAAAAATAGAAATGAAACATATAAACTTTATGGAAATGAAATGGAACATAAAAAGAAATTCTAAATTTATTAAAAGCTTTTGGGGAAATTAAACTCATATAAATCTAAAATTAAATAACTATTTTAAAAAATTAGTTATGAAATTTAAAAAAAATCTATGAATATGTATGTATGGTTTTGAAATGTTGATAAATCCAACTAAACCTACCTTAATGCTCTTCCCATGGTTTCATAATTCATATCTGGTTTATTTTTATGTAATCCCCACAGCCTTGAGACAGCTTTTGAATCAACCAGTTTGAAGATTCCTTTTTCCCGATTTGTCCACTTAATGTATCTTGGACATGACTCTTTATCTTGTAACAATTTGAGCAAGAACTCCCAGAGATAAGTGGTAGTTCCCTCTCTTGATTTGCGTTTCAGTGGCACACCGTCTGGGCCCACTTTGGGTTTGCGCACTTTCTTCTTGATTTTGAGTGAATTTTGGAACGATGCGAAGGCAGCGGCCGCAGGATGAAAGGGGCCGCCGTGATGTGGGCCGCCTTGGCCGTAGTGATCGGGATCTGTCTGATGAGGGTGGTGACCAGAATGATGATGAGGATGTGGATAATGCGGATGATGTGGGTTCTGGTGGTGGCCGGGTGGAGGAGGTAAATGAGGACTGCCGCCATTGGCCGACCCGCCAAATAAGGGGGAGGCTGGAAATAATGGTGAGGGGGAAGATGATGGAACATCAAAATGAGAACTAGATGAGGGATATGGAAACATAGATTGGAGTTCTGAAAAAGAAAGAAAAGGAGCAAGGATTAATTTAAATTGATTTGAGTACAAATAGCCCGTGTGTTAAGATATTGGGAACATTCATTTATGTGTAAAAATAGCCAATATGTAAAAATAGTCATTCATATAAATGTTTACAAATACATTTCTATTATTGCAATTCTCAATATTTTTCTGCGAAATTGTGACATCATATTAATGCGTAAGTAAGAAAGATGAACAATTTTTCAATCCATTTGGAGATTAGACAGTTGTGAGAGATACAATCTTTAAACATTAGGATACTGAATGCATCTTAGAGTTATTTGTATGTCTTGAAATAATTTGAAAGTTTCATTCATGAATTTGAAACCACAAACATATTTTTGTTGAAATGTTTTTCCAAGTTGGCAACAAGTCAAAGACCTAAAATATGAGTACATCAGACAAACAGAGGGGCACCGTCGAAGTTCTTGACTCAGAAAAGCTCTCGTTTTCTGCAGAATTCAATGGAAAATCAACAATTTTGTTACAAGAAAAGGAAGTTGGCAACGCCCCACAACGCGGCATTTTCTCGGAATTTTTCTTTGGCATTTCCTGATTTAATTGCATGCAAAGAAGAGGCTTCAAAAATATTTCCTTCTCCAAAAATAATAATTTTCGTTCTAAATTACACCCAAGTTCTATTAAGATTTTGACCAACAAAAGCAATTTCTTTTCTCTCAAAAGTATATTGCTTTCATGTTGCACTTTCACAATTCAAAACTGCTTTGCTTTTTTTTTACTGATTTTCCGGGAAATCCTCTCATTTTCCTCTCCTACTTGGCCAACGAATCAGTATGCTGATTTTTGTTTATTTCAAACTACGGAAGTGCAATTTTTTCTACAAACGTTGTTGCTTGCAGCATGTGATGATTTCATTTTACATTCGCAAAAAATTATTAGGTGCTACACCGAAGAACAGGATTTACAAATCAACAATTAATTTTTAAAGCAAAATTTATCCGTTTAAGTAAAAGTCACTTTTTTATAAAAATGCATAATACTGTATCTATTTTGACGACTCTTTTCTTCTAATTGATAAAAAAAGAACTTTGAAAACCCCTGATGAGCATTTAAATTCATGATTCATTCATTTTCCTGTTAAGCTTTACACCAATTGATTGCGTTTTCCTTTATTTTCATTTTGCAAACTTAAGACCGACTAAAGTACAAAAAATAATGATGATGGGTTTTCTAGCAGTTCAAGAATCAAGAAATGAATTCTTAGAATCAAAAAAAGTTATTATCGTATCTTTGTACTTACAGTAGACTGTTTCAAGGTGTCTCCAAACTCAGGCGGGACCCAACTTATCTTATAGATTTTGATCTGCAGATTTCAAAAATGTCTTTACTTTTTTGATTGGATGCTTCTAGGCCTAGCAACCTGTGATTTAAATTTACTTCTATGGGGCTACTTTTCTGTAATTTTTCCATAATATATTTTCCCGTAATTTGTATTCATAATTTTTTCACAGCATAAAACACACTAGGGTGGACAATAAAATAAGGAGTTTTTACAAAAGAAAGAACTGCTGGTTGGTAGGCCAGATGACATTTTTTGGAAAAACTAAGACCTTTTTTGAAATCCACAGATCAAAATTTATTTAATATGTTGGGTCCCACTTTGATAATGAGCAAAAAAAAATTTAATGAAACAGTCTAATAATAGATTCAAAAGTCAACTTTTTGCTAATTCTGAAAAAATGATTTAGGACAGTTATTGATATGGAAAAATTGGCAATCAGCCTAGCATTGATTGTTTCCACTAGAAAGACAATATAAGTGTAGTGACCATCTTTGCTTTGAAAGTCAATCAAATAGAAGATGGAGATTTTGAGTTGTGAAAGAATGCATTGAAAAGACTTTTTAAAAAGAAAGAATGAAGGAAATAAAAGAGAAACAAGGAGAAATGAAAATGGAAGAAGGAAATCTGGACCAATTGTCTGTTTGAAACTCATAAATCAGGAGACCAGATACTGTTGGACATTATTTATCAAATAATGCTCAATTTGCACAAATTCGTCAGTTCTGTTGCAGCTTGAAAATCATTTATGAATAGCCAGTAGTAAGTATGAATAGAATTTCTTATTGAAAGTGAAAATAATGAAAGCATTAGTAATCTAAGATCTCCTTTAAATAGATTGATTATAAATGAAACATACAAATTAAGAAATCTAAGAACAAAGTTTGTCAATAATGGGGAAAATTATCAACCACATCATTATGAGTTGTTCTGAAAAACAGCAAGTTTTGGGAATTAAGGATAATTTTGGCTCAACATTTCATTAAGAGATATTGCTGAATAAGAACTCCAAACAAAAACACAAAATCTTGGAAAAGCAACATAAAGTAATATACTACTTGTACAGTGTAAAAACAATAGGCCATAGAAAAAACAAAGAGTGACTTGTCATAGCACACAAATGAAGGAATTAAGATGGCATTGCACTCAAAATGAACAAAAGACAATGCATTTTGAACAGAGAAAGAAAAAAGAAAGAAGACAAAACAGCAATTCATTGTGAGAACAAGAACATCATGCATAGAAAGAAAGCATCCATGGGCAAGAATATTTTTAGAAGGGCACAGAGGAAATTCTGAGTGCTACGCAGTGGGAAGTGATGCTTTTCATCGCTATTTAACCACCAGCTCTTTGCTCGATTTATTTATGGAGTTCTGAATCTTTTTGTAGAATGTGTTTATTTAAAAAAGTATGCTTACAAAATATTTAACTTAAAATTTTAGTTACTTTCTGCTAAAATAATGAAAACATGCCATTCTCAGGGGAAAACATATTTCAGTTTAAAAAATTTCTTCTTCTAATTTTTATAGTTATAGTGAATATTGCACCCTAAAAATTGTTCTAGATTATTGATAGTTGAAAAATTATTCAAACATAAAACATTGTAGTACGCAATTTCCACTATAACCCCTTGTAAATTGCAATTTTCTTAACTTTATTAATAAACTGCGCATGCGCTACTTTTAGAGAATGTGCGTGTCATCAATAAAGTATGGGTCTAATAAAAGAATGATCTTACTCTTTGCACTTGATCATCTCAACGCTGTGACGTTGAGTCAGTTACTGTAGGAAATCTAGAGTGAAGGGACATTTTTGCTTGAAAAAAACTCTTTTGAAAAAATTTCTTCATTTTGACAAAAAACTTCCTTAATTTTTCAAACTTTTGGCTTAAGAAAGCCATTATTCATTAAACCTTTTAGCATGCAGTGTGTGCCTTGTGCCATTTATGAAGCGATGTTTGATTCATAAATGGTGCTTGCCTGTGAGGTGTATCTGGATAAAGTTTACTTTGAAAAATGTCAATGAAGGAAATAATTTTGCCCTAATAAGTAGTTAACTTCCATCATTTTATAAAGATTCTATTTTGTTGTATTGCAATTTTTCTTAGCTTATTTGGAAACATTTTTGCTCAGTTTTTCAAAAATTGTTGATTTCACAATTTTCAAAATAAAATAGGGTTATTTCCAAATACCAGAAATATTTCAACACAAAGAGGGTATGTAGTTGACCTTGATGCTACTCTGTGTCCAAGTATGGATTGAATGGATAATAAAGCTGAGAGAGTGATGATGCCAGTTTACTTTGACTGCTTGTTAATGATTGAAAGCATCAATGGATAGGAGTAAGATATTTCAGTTTTATTTCTTAAACTTTTACTTTCATCAATAAATTCATCAATATTCAATTCATATTACATTACAAAATATTTATAAAAAGATTGATAAAACCAATATTTCTAGACAACTTTGGCTATGTATTCATTGTAGATTCCTGTCATTAAGATGCATGAAAGCATTCTTTTTGAAAAGAAATAAAAACCAAATCAAATGAAATAACAAAATAGAAAAAGTAATAAAGAAGACATAAAAGAAAAGAAAAAAGTACTTGTAGTCTTTGCAGTCATTATTTTCGGTCTAATTTGAGTCTCTCTTTGGCTAAAATTTACTGACTCTTCATTGAGGGTCACTTTGCTATGGATTCCCTTTTGAGACAAAAAACAGTATAGAGAAAATTCGTTTGTTTTTGATAAACTTTCAACAAAATATTTAATTTCTAAAATATCTATAAGGAGGAAATCTTATGCTTTTTGCTTCATGTATCAACTATCATTCACTTTTCAGAAAAATGTATTTATTAAATGAAAACTTTATTATTAAATGAGCAATATGATACCAGACATAGATTTTCTAAACCATAAATTTTCTTTGATATTCTATTTGAAGACTTTTTATGAATAATAATGAGTCTACATAGAAGTAAGAAGTATATCTCTCTTAAAAATTGATTCAATAATTAAATTACCTTTTTTGTCCAGTATAATAACTTTCAATTTCCTTTAAAGAAAGATTAAATGTGTATCAAAATCTGAACTGGAGAGATAAAACCTGAAATTTATAGACTGCTATAATTAAAAATTACCCATGATATTACATAGGAGATGATTAGATTAAAGATTAATATGAATTTCATGACCCTAGGATAATTGAGGGGAAGGAAATTCATGGTTAGAACCTAAAATTTGGAACTTCAAATTATTCGGAAAATAAGTATCCATGAGAGAAACAGAGAGCAGTCTTTTTTTCAAACCTAAAACTGAGGAAATTTTTTGACAAAACTAAGAAATATAGGAAAAATGGGAAGTACGAAACTTTTAGGTACAATATATGTAATTTGCCTATAAATTGACCGAAAAATGACGGAAATAAGTTGATTTTGAGGCTTGATTTGTGAAATATTGTTTAAAGTTTATTAAAGCTTGGGAAAATTTCCGAACCTGAAAAAATGTTTAAAACCAGAGCTGAAAAATGTACAAAATGTGCAAAATACAATATTTTCAGGCACTTCATGAGCCTAAAAACTTGTGAAAAAAAGCCTGGAGAAGAAAGAGGAAAAACAAAACTTTCTTTCCCAAAGTAAAGCAAGGCTAGCTGAGGTGAGATAGGCATATGTGAAATAGGGCATAGAAAAATTGTGTTCGTATAATCATAAACAAATAAATACATGCTCTGTTCCCAAAGAATTAGGGGATAATAAAAGTTTCGAGTCCATAAAGAATTCCCTCTACATGCAAAATTGAAAAAACTTTATTATTTATAATCTTTTTAAATCAGAAACTTTGATTAAAATTGAAATCATTAAAAACTATCCTTTTCAATTTTGTTTTATCATTTGTCATTTTTACAAGCTAAAACAAAAAGTAATATTAATAAAGTGATTTGTTAACAAACTATTGTCCGTTTTGAAACAAAATTTGAAAAACTGAGGAAAAACTCTGGAACGAGATGTAAACTTCATACTCAACCCCATTATCTCATATCAGTGTTTGAGTCCAAAATACAACAGTTCCTCTATGGAGGTAAATAGTGTATAAAGTTCGAGTCCAAAATTAAAGACATCTTTTATTTTTTGTAGTTTCAAACATCACAATTTATGATACTTTTCTTACAAAAATTGACTTGAATATATTAATCTCATTAGAATTGTCACCTTTGAATTTTAAC
>JAOWAT010093003.1:0-10696 GCA_028571025.1 Longipedia americana
ATTTTTGTTTACATTGTGATGATTCTCTAATGATTTTTGGCAGATTTTGGCCATTGGCCATTTAACGGCCACATGGGGCAAAAATGGCCAAACCCATTTTCACAAAATTTGGACCATTACAGTAACAACAGTGAAGGCCCCATCAATTTTCGATGTTTGGTTTGGAAGTTAGAGCCATTTGAAATTCATGGCGGCCAAAAATGGGTTTATGCTCATTATTTTTGGGCATGTGTTGGAATTTTAATTTTGATGTATTAAGATATTGATAAATATGTATCTGAATGCATTGCGACAGTTTGCACCAGTTTTACTTCATTACTTTTTAAGATATGAAAGCTCTAACACTTTTTAAGAATCACATGTTATCTGTCAGGAATTAAAAAAAAATCAGACCTGGTTGCATATTACTTTTGGCTGTTCTTTTTTTTACAAAATACATGATTGTTGTGCAATTTTTAGCCCAAAAGTAGGCAGTTTATTTTGCACAAAAATGCTATTAATTTCTGATGTCATATAATGAAGTAAAAGTGTTTTCTAGAGTTTGTTTCCATCAGTAGGGCCACCCGGAGGAACTAATCGATGATAAATTTCATCTTTTGCTTGATAAAAAGAATAATTTATTATTGACTACTTCTTCCGGGTGGCCCTACTGATGGAAATGAACTCTACTTAAATTTTAAACTCAGTTTTTAAAAGATATGTAGTTTCAGGCTTTTTTATTGACACATTGACACAATTGCAACAAATTTTGTAAATTGCAGTTTTGCATTTTAGGAGCTAAGCTTTTGGAAAATTTCTCAGTTTTAGGAAAATTGTCTATCATAAATCTTACTCTTTTCCTAAATTCAGCCTTAAAATCAAGGAAATATATTCAACTTTTGGCATCTTAAATTCTTGTATTTCTGTTTCACAAAAAAAATTTTCCTCAGTTTTGGAAAAAATTTTGTCGATGAAAAATCCTGAGCTTAAACAGTAAAAATTAGATGATCTTTTGAAAGATAAAAATCTATTTATTTTAAAAATTGGTACAATTTTTTGGTGTGGGTTGAAGGGTTAATGTTTTTCTGAGCAACATCATGGTCAAAAACATTGAAATTATTCAAATTTTTATGTTTTATTGAATATGGGAAAAATAAAAAATCTAATAGGGGTATACCCAGACTTCAAATAGTGATTAATAATGAATCACCAAAAGTGTCTAATTTTAAAGAAATATTTAAATTAAGACCAGAATTACCCTTTTTATGAAGGTATTTTCCTTTCATTTCACACACCAATTCGCCAATGAGACATTCATGTTGGTCACATGGGAATAGATCAACATGGTCTATAGGTATTTAACAAGTCAAAAAGTATGTTATCTACAAAGACTTTCAGGAGTAAAGATCATGTTAAAAAACTAGAGAATGAAGTCTCCGCCCATAAAGTATTAGCAAGAATCCAAATCTTTGTGAAATTATAAGAGACACATATTAGTAGTACATTCTATTTGCACTTCATGTTTCACAAAGATTTGAATTTATGTTAGTATTTTAGGGGCGGAGACTTAATTCGCACCTTTTTCTAACACTACCTATAGACAACAGAAATATATTATGAACAACCCTGAGAGTCCTTGGAGATAACCATGTTATCTTTGAGCTTTTTTAACACTTTTCACTTATCAAGTGTTAAAAAGCCCGAGTTCCCGCGCCCTGGAATGCCTCATATCTCTTCTCCCTCCTTTTCCAGGCCCGTTCCTCCCTTGCAACGACCTGTTTGACTACTGGACCCTTCGCTGTTCCGTGTGGATCGTCTTCCTATTGGCCCTACTCGGAAACGGATGTGTCGTCATCGTTCTTGTTTCATCCAGAAGCAAAATGGATGTGCCAAGGTTCTTAGTCTGTAATCTGGCCGCAGCGGATTTCTTTATGGGCATCTATCTGGGTAAGTCTATCATTCAGTTTTTCATCTATAACTTAAGACGGGTACAGCAGAAAAGAAAGTCACAAACTAGAGATTCTCAAGGTGTTAAAACAGTCATTACTTTTTGCATTAAAAAAATGAAAATCTGCTGGCTTAAAATATGGCCATTTAAACAGAGGATCGGAGTTACGACAAATTTTATTGTAAATTTGGATAAAGCTCAAAACATGGGTAGTTTCCAAAGACTGAAAATTACATTATCATGCTTTGCAAAAACCAATTTCTTATAATTTACAAAATCAAATTCCATCCTTTGCACTTTTGAGTGGACTCCGTTGTATTTCAATGGATTTTGAGGTGACACTTTTATGAATGAAAATGATGCCAAATACGATTGTCGTCTTTAAATTCATCGCGTAAATTGTTTCACAAACTTTTCTAAATAGAAAAATAAGCTTAGTTGTAAAATCTGCAACCAAAAACAACATTTTTTGATTCTCTTTCATAAGTCATCATACAAATTCTCTTATTGCATGGACGTTACTTTTTGAAGTAGGAATAGAGGATAAAGAAGCTTCCATTTCTAGATTGAGAGCAGCTTATTACTTTTATGTTTTTCTATGGACCATCTTTATCATTCGAGTCATTGAGTAAATAGGGTTACCAAAAAGGTTTTCTGGAAAAATACCTTTTCATTCAGGTTGACTTTAACAATGTAGATACATAATGTAGATACACCAAATTGGTTTTAGAAAAATGTCAATAAGTGAATTCATTAACCCATAGGACGCGGAAAGATTTCTGTATTCAGATGACGTATTGCACTGATAGAGTTATTATGGGTCAATTGGCAACATTTTCTGTCTTTAATTTAATGCAAGTTAAGAAAATATCGAGTAACCTTTAAACAAATTTTATTTTTCACATTGTTCGTTTTTTATTTTTTTTTTCAAACTAACGACGTCACACATTTTCCCAGATTTTGAGAGTGAGCGTCGATTATTAGACGTTCGCGTCCTCTGGGTTAAATTAAAGATCTTGTGCTATTTTTTTAATACAGACACTTCAAATTATTACTGATTACATCTAGATTATAACACAGAATCTTTGGTGATTATATTGAGAAATTAAAGGAATCCTTAAATTTCATCTTGCCATGCATTCGTTTTTCGTATACACTCTTTTCTTTTTATAAGAATTTCAATACAAGAATAATAAGCCTTAAATTTTCAAAAAGTTAAGAATATTTACTACAGTACAGGCTTTCTTTCACTAAATAAGGACCTAAACCTTAATTGAAAATCAAGTATTCTTATAAATAAAAAAGTGTGTATTGCAAAGTCCCGTTCTTTTCTTGTCTTTAGGCAGACGTTTTGGTTGTGGCTACTGAAAGAAAATCTTACAAACAATTTTCTATGCACTTTTTTCTCAAATCATCTTAAAATGTGCGGATGAAAAAGTTCGCCTAGTCTTTTGTACAGTTCTCTAAAACGACCGTTCAGGTACTCACCACCTCCAATTCTAAATGATTTGAAACTTAGATGTCATCAGAAAACTATATTGCTTTGTTTGAAACAATTCCGTCAAGTCCTCTTCAAACTAGTCACTTTAACTATATAAATTTATGTAGTAAAAATGGCTAACTTGAAAAGGACTTGACAGAATTGCTAAAAACAAAGTGTATTGGTTTTCTAATGACATGTTTCAAATTAGTTGGAATTAGAGGTGGTGAATTTTGGCTATCTGAACGGTCGTTCCAGAGAATGTGTTTGATACAAGTTTAGAATTATGCAGGACATCAGAAAAATGATCATTTTTCTGATGTCCTGCATAATTCTAAACTTGTATCAAACACAGCTTATAATTAGAAACGGTTAATTATGTATCATGCATTTTTAGAAAATATCTCAATTGGAAAATTTGAGCTAAGAGAAAATAAGTCAAAAATCCAACTCTGAGAAATCCTGTTCCCCGTTTAGTAACTTCCTCCCCTTTCTTGCACTGTCAGCAACAAATGCCTTGGAAAATTGAAGGATTTACTTTTTATGCCTCTTTATATTAAAGCCTTATGATCTTTATTTCTATGTCTATGTGTGCAAGATATGAAAACTTTCAGCATTGTAACTGAACTAAATAACAAATCTGAGATAAAAATATATCACCATCTCTCATATAAAGATACAGACATGAAAATTTCAATGCAGAAAATAATGAGATATTACACAAGAGAAACTGAAAAGAAAACGTAAAGACAAAGACGACAATCGTATGTGGCATCATTTTCATTTTTCAAAATAAACAATCGGAGTGTAATTTGTAAAAATAACAAAAACTTGTGAATTTAAGTTTTCAATTTCTATGCATTTTCATTGTAAATTTGGTCAATTACAATCTTGCAAATGAACTGCAGACTAGAAAATCATTTCAAAGAACAAAACTAGAAGAGAACGCAATCATTAAGACGACAATCGTATTTAGCGTCATTTTCATTCATAAAAGTGTCCTCCAAATATCCATTAAAATATTGTGCAGCGCGCTCCAAACTGCATAGTTTTGAATTAAATTTTGTAAATAATTTTCATTTTCTCGTCATAAGAAGTATGAATTCTCTTTTAAAGCAAAATAGAATAATTCATATTTGCTGCAGATTTCTATTCAAAAGTAACCCTTCATGCGAAGAACTGTGAAAAGGTTTTATGATGCAATACTAATTTTGTTTCATACAAGGCTATGTGAGGCTTTCTCCATTCAAATTCAACAAAACTTAAAATGTTTGATGTTTCAACTAAGAAACTACATTCTGAAGGTTTAAACGAGAAGTTACATGACTTTTTGAGTACATTGAAATCTACAATTTTTTTGTCAAATTTTCTAGTAACACTGCACTATGCATATGATTTTTCTCGTTGTCTGACATATGCAGGCACTTCATGTTTTACCTATATTTTTTCTAGACACTCATAATGTTAAGACGTGAAAATGATGTTCAATATTATAATGTAAAAATTTTATTAACATGTGAAACATCCATTAAAACGTGAATCTTTCATTAAAAATTCTTACTGGGGGATGGAAACGTGAAATGATATAAAAATGTGTATCCTTAAAAAATAAGAAGTTCCTGTGTTTGCAAAAACAATTTTCCACTCATGCTTACTTTTCTTTTATTTCCAGGCTTCCTTGCAGTGGTAGACGCTTCAACATTAGGCGAATTCCGCAAATACGCGCTTCCCTGGCAATTCTCAGCCGGCTGCCAAATAGCTGGCTTCTGCGGCGTATTGAGCTCTGAATTGAGCGTCTTCACTCTAGCAGTCATCACGCTAGAGCGCAATTACGCCATCACACACGCCATGCATCTGAACAAGCGCTTATCACTCAAGCATGCGGCGTACATTATGTGTGCTGGATGGAGTTTCGCTATCATAATGGCGGTTATGCCCTTAATTGGAGTATCTGACTACAGAAAATTTGCAGTTTGTCTACCGTTTGAAACAAGCGATGGCCTCAGTTTGGGATATGTTATATTCCTGATGCTCATAAATGGTGTAGCCTTTAGTATTCTAATGGGATGCTATTTGAAGATGTACTGCGCTATTAGAGGGTCTCAAGCATGGAACTCCAATGATTCAAGAATCGCCAAGAGAATGGCTCTATTGGTGTTCACTGATTTCTTGTGTTGGGCACCCATTGCATTTTTGGCATTGGCAGCGTGTGGTGGGGCAAATCTGATCAGTTTGGAAGGAGCAAAAGTATTCACTGTCTTTATCCTACCGTTGAATTCCTGTTGCAATCCCTTCCTGTATGCAATCCTTACCAAGCAATTCAAGAAGGATTGTGTAATGATCTGCAAGGCTATTGAGGAATCGAGGGTTACAAGAGGTATCGGAAGGTGCAGACACAGTTCCAACTTCAGTAATCGGCAAACGCCTGCTAATACAAACAGTCTCAACAGCGGAAGTGGTACTCATGGAAGTCATACAAGAGGTACAGTCTGCAGTTGCAATCAGAAGAAGGGAGTTACAAACAAGATCACCACTCGATGGCCGTTTGATAAGTTGAAGAGGATATTCATGGGGTACAAAGATCCGTCTGATGGTTTCAATTCCAATGATTATGCCCAACAGATCGCTGAGATTCAACACAAGCAGAAGACCAAGAGACATATTTCAGATTCGAGCGATGCTTTCTCATCTTCCAGAACGGATTCGCTACGTCATGGACATTGTATGCCTGGATTACGGTTTAATGAACGCCACAGAAGACGCAACTCGTGGACTGTCACCAGGAAACCTTCGCAAGACTCACAGATGTCATCTTCCAGAAATGATTCTGCATCTTCTAATTCCACAAATACTTGGAGGATGTCTAGATCATCAGTCTCTAGTGAAATGAGCAATTCAATGGCAAGATCTGGATCTGGGAAATCTGAACACGGATCAACAACCGGAAAGTTTTCTGCTTTGGCAAGAGCTCAAATGATGAACAGACAAGGTGGAATTATGAGACCACCAAATTTGGCTCGTCTTGCTGGATCTGATTCCTTGTCAAGCACTTCAAGCGGAAAACCCAAATTGATCAGACAAGTCGCAATTTTAAATGATGAAAATTCCACTGGCAGCGCAAAGTCAGTAACCTTCCAAGACTTACCCCCACCAGCTTCAACTAGGAGACAATTTCACCAACATGACAGAGGCGGCGGTTGTCCCATTCACTCAGAAGCGACAATTATCAATCGGTATAAAACCCTCTATGACAAGCTAGTCGAATCCAGTCAAGAAGAGGCTGAACAAGAGTCAGACATGGAGGCGTCTGACGCTGAATCTCAAGAAAGGATCCCGATTGGCGCAACATTCCGAACAATCATGCAACAAAAACAGGTTTTGCAACAAAACAATGCAGCAGCACAACAAATGCAACAATTGGCGGAGAAAGATGAAGAAGAGGAAGACGAAGATGATGACAATGTTGATTCGGATATCTTTGATTCCTCTCACCCACCGAGAACCTATCATCCTAGTCGTTTAACAGTCGGTTTTGTTCCTCACAAACTGAGCACAATACCCTCAAAAGGGAGTCTAAATCGTGAAAGCGATGAAGGGGATCAACTGAACGCTACCACTCCCTCTTCCACAACATCTGCTCCAACACCAACAACAACAGCGACGATTCATCCACCGACGAATGTCATGACCTCCAGAACTGTTACCCCAACATCGATACCTCCTCCCACATTGCAAAAACCACCTTCAGTAGTCATCGCTTCCAATGCAAGTTCCGGACTGTCCGCCGCTAAAAGTACTGGAGAACCGGTTAATCCTAGAGCAGTATCATGCGAGAATCTCCGGGCAGCTGATGCAGTTTCCCCTATCAATGAAAACCTAGGCTCTACTTCAAAACATATTTTCAAGAAAAAGGAAGCCCCACAGCGCAGAAGTCTTACAAATATAAATATTGTGAGTAATGAACCGAGATATGGTCCAGGACGCTGTACATCTGAAAACGCTCTGCTCTGTCTAGAACGCAAATACGGGGCTGAGGCGGTACAGACCATGTTTCCAGATATCGTAAAAGACAGTACTAGTGCTTCGAATCTCAGTGCTTCAAAGAGTGATCAGTTATTGCACGCTACGTCTGAGGCGCCAGGGGCATTAAGGGCCACTTCAAGGTCAGGGGCCCACAGACTTTCACCCACCCCAAGGACCAGGACCCCTGAACCCCATCCTCCTCCTGAGAAAATAGACGAAATCGCCTCTGACGAGGAAGACGATAATTCTGTGATAGAACCCGAGAGAGAATCCTTACTGCCCAAACAGCCTGCCTCGGCTTCACTACATTCCAGTTCAACAAGTACTACTGCCCCAACAGTAACAACTACTTCCTCTGTGACACTGCCAAGTGCGTCATCCACTTCTAGAACGGGCACAAAAAGTAAAAAACTGCCATATTTAAACACTGATGTCTAAATGTTTATTACAAATAGCCCTGTGTGCGCAGGGTAAAAATTTTTTACAAATAGCCCTGTGTGCGCAGGGTAAAAATTGTGCATTCGTTTGATGTGTTCTTTGTAATCAGACCACAACTTTAAAATGGGTCATCTCCAAAGACTTTCAAGAGTGTAATAAATGAATACACATTATACACCTTCTTGAAAGTCTTTGAAGAATTCTGAAAGGCTGTAGTTACAATTCCAAGATCTGATATCAACGAAAATGTTCACTCACTGTATACAAAGGTGATTTGGTTTGCTTTATGGAAAAAATGTGCTAAAAATTGGTATGGTAATTTTACTCTTAGGCCAACCCTTAATCAATTTCAGCTTTGTTTACATTTGGCTTTCTTACATACTTGCTGATGTGGTTCTAATTCGGGAACCTACGTAAATGATCTGAAAAGTGAAAAGATGATATACCAATTTTCAGTGCAGTGTATGGAGTAAACTATAGACTTGTCATTACTGCCAGTAGATTTCTAACAAAAATTCTTGAAAGGTGTATCAAAATAGTAGCACAAAGCATTCGAGAATTTAAAGAGTCAATTATTGAAAAGATAGTCAATTAAATATTTGTAACTTCAAAAAGTAGAAGATATCACCTGTCCACTTGAAATTAGTCAAACATAGCAAATGTATTCTTATGGGAGCCGATTTTGAGTGGATAGAATGATGTTTTCGTTCTGTCACTTGTTCAAAAACTTGCATCGACTAAGGATGACAATTTTCTTAATGCCAGGAAGATTTTATTGAATGTCAATTATTGATTTTTATATCAAAATAAAATAAGTAAAATAATTGAAAATAACTACCCTGGAATTATGTCAAGTTGTCATTGGTCCTGTGTTTAAGTCATGTTTTGATATGTCGGAGATAAATTTAAGGGCAGACAGGCGGGAAATTTTTATGGACTAATTTTGCGCAATGGTTGAAAATGACTTCTAGAAAAGTCTAATTTTGAAAAAGACGAATTTTTCAGCAAAAATTGTCAAATTATTGCTTCAGAGATAATGGTGAGTGACAGGGATATCTAAATTTTCCGGGAAATAGAATTATTCCTCTAATTATGAACAAAAATTTAAAATGGTCTGCTACTCACCATTATTTTTAGATGCAAGTTTTGGAAAATTCTTCCAAAACAAATTATCAAAAATATACCCAGAGATTAAGATGGGTTATTTTGCAGCATTCCACTTAAAATTAGACCATAAAAAATTTCACGCCCGTCTGCCTTTAAATGTAATAAGGTTTCAATATTTCAAAGGTGTCTGGCATTTTGTTCTTGAAAATTAAACAGATTTTCCCTTGCAGTATTTATAAGTAGTACTACTAGTAGTAACTATTAATCTTATTATAGTTTCATTTTTTTTAAAATATTGTTGAGAATTTTATAATTCGAATTCTCCAAAAAAAAATTGGAGATTACAAATGCAGTGAGCAGCACCATTGTGAAAAAAGCAATGGGGAAACTCTTCTTGACTTTTACAAGGGCAATGTTTCCTACTTTTCGTATTTCACTCTAAGGTGTTGCAAATCACCCCTCAAACTGTAGTAAGATATTTTAATAGGGTGTTCCATCCAAAAAAGTCTCAGAATGAGCTCAAAAGTGATTCAAAATAAAGAACTTTTCATGCTGATTCCAAAAATGTTCTTACTTTTTTAAAACAATGCATTTTTCAGGGTGCTACCAGCCCTTACATTTTACTACATAAAAGAGCCAAAATTGCAAATATTGTGCATTTTATGTAGTAAAATGTAGGGGCTGGTAGCATCCTGAAAAATGCATTGTTTCAAAAAAGTAAGACCATTTTTGGAATCAGCATGAAAAGTTCCTTATTTTGAGTCACTTTCGAGCTCATTCTGAAAATGTTTGAAACACCCTATTTATAAAGAAAGATTTTTAAAAACTGAATCCAGATGACATAATCGGCAAAAATGATTTGGAATTATGGATGGACAGTTTAAAGATTTTGTAACATATTTGCCTTAGCAAGGTTTGAAAGAGGGACAAAAAGTATATTCTTCAAATTATCAGGATTTTGAAAAATCTCTCTGGCACGAATTAACTGATGTTTGGTCTAAAAGTAGTCAATCTAATTTTGTTGTGTAAATTCAAGACTGTATTACAAAAATATAACTAAATTGGTTGGTTGGATTGCTTATCCAGTTCCTTGCACAATTTGGCAAATGTACATGGAACTCGATGAAAAAATCCACCTAACAAATTTAGCTATATTTTTGTGATGCAATCTTGAATTTACATCCTAAAATTGACCAATTTTAGGCAGTGCAATTATTTGAAACTTTACGTTATGAATGTCCAATTTGCAATTGATATCAAAATGGGCACTATACTTTTGTGATCTTCCCCAAGTTTTAAGAGGACTTATCGACTTATGTCTTCATAAAGTGTTTTTGCTTTAACACAGCTTCCACGATAGAAATGACAAGAAAAAAAATCAAGGGTCTGGAGATGGTTTCAACTTTTTTTCCTGAACTTGGCATTACTTTTTGACTTCAGAAATGTGTCTTAATTTTTTTACAGTTATATAGTAAAATTTGGAGCCATTTTTGTGAAAAATATGAGAAATGGGAGGTATCTTTGACCTTTAAAAAATTACACTTAAATTGAGTATCCCATCCTATCTATTCCTGTTTATTGTGTAAAAAGGATTATATTTTCAGGATCCATGAGATTTTTTCAATCGGAGTGGTGCTTCTCTTTATTTGATGGGGTTAAAGTTGCCTCAAAATTCAATCAAATTTTTGATTGATTTTTGAGGCAAAGTTCTGATTGAATTT